>JAREIK010003626.1:220775-269669 GCA_029783825.1 Sapria himalayana | reverse complement strand
TCTATATTCTATCTATATATCTATTTGTCTATCTATATGTCTACTATATGTCTATCTAAATGTCTATATTTTATCTATTTAGCTATCTATCTATCAATCAAATATATTATATATTTATCTATCTATGGATAAATCTATTTATTTATTTTTATTTATTTATATCTATCTATCTATCTATATCTATCTATCTATGTTTCAATCTTTCAATTGTCTATCTATCTTGTATGTCTATTTGTCTTATCTATGTATTATATCTATATATATATGTTAGTCTATTTTTCTATCTATTTGTATATCTATGTTTTATCTATCTATTTATCTATCAATCTATCTATTTATCTTTCTATCTATATTTCTATCTCACTATTTATCTATTATTTATGGGTATATCCATTTATATTTCTATCTTTCTCTCTATCTATCTATCTATTTATCTTTCTATCTCTCTATTTGTCTATTTATATGTCTTTCTTTTTGTCAATATATCTATGTATCTATCAATCTATGTATCTGACTATATGTCTTTCCATTTGTTTATATATTTGTCTATCTATTTGTATATCTACATATCTATCTATCTGTTTATCTATATGTCTATTCATGTATTTATAATTGTCTAACTATATGTCTAACTATCTATCTATCTATCCATCTTTTTGTCTATCTATCTGTCAAGCTAACTTTCTATCTATCTATATATCAATAAATCTATCTATATGTCTATCAATCTATTTATCAATCTAATTATCAATATGTCTATAAATCTATTTATCAATCAATCTATCTATCTATCTATTTGTCTTTTTATCTATCTATATATCTATCTATCTATCTACCTATATATATGTCTATCTATATATCTATCTATGCATCTATCTACCTTTCTATCTATCCATCCATCTTTCTATCTATATATCTATCTATCTATCTATCTTTCTATCTAACTATCTATGGATCAAACTATCTATATATGTGTCTATCTATCAATCATACTAACTTTCTATCTATCTATCTATTTGTAAATCTATCTATTTATTGATCTATCTAACTATTTGTTAATCAATCTATCTATATGTATATCTATCTATCTATATATCTAGCTTTTATCTATCTATCTATCTATGGATCTATATATCATTCTATGTATATATATATATCTATATATTCTTTGATCTCTCTATCAATATATCTATCTATATGTCTATCTATTTATCTATCTAACTAACTATATATTTATATGTTTATAGCTCGATCTATCAAGATATATATATATATATATATATCTCTATATATTTGTATATATATCTATTTATCTATCTATTTTATCTATCTCTCATCATATATCTATCTATCTATCAGTCAATGTGTCTTTCTATTTGTATATCTATTTTTTAATATATCTGTCTATCTATCTATATATATGTCTATATGTATGTCCGTCCTATCTCTATGCCTCTATATTTTGTTTATATATATATATATATATATATAATATATATATATAGATATATATATATATCTATCCATCTCTTTATTTATCTATCTATCTATCTATTTCTTTATCCATCTATTTATTTATATTTCTATCTATCTATTTATCATTCAATCTTTCTATATATTATATATATATATATATATATATCTATCTATTAGTCTATATATATCTAACTATATTACTAGTGATCTATCTATCTACATGTATATTTATCAAATAGTTTATCTATATTTCTATTTTTCTGCCTATCAATTTATGTATCTATATGTCTATTTATCTTTCCATCTATCGATCGATCTATCTAGCTATCTATCTATCTATCTGTCTATCTATTTATCTATCTATCTATATATTTTGTATCTATTTGTCGATCTATTTATCCATCTATTTATCAATCATTCTATATACCTCTACATCTATTTAACTATTTATCTAACTATCGATCTTTCTATCTATCTATCTATCTAAGTTTTTATATGTTTGTCTATGTATCTATATATCGATTTTTCTATCTATCTATCTATCAATCAATTTATATTTTTATCTATAATTATGTTTATTTATCTAGCTATAAATATGTCTATCAATCTCTCTATTAATTAGTTTTTCAATGTGTTTAACAATCTCTTTATTAATCAATCAACCATTCTATCTATCTATCTATTTGTCTATTTATCTATCTATTTATCAATCTGTCTATATGTCTATCTATCTATTAATCGATCTCTTAATTTATCTATTAATCTGTATATCTTTCTAATATCAATCTAACTACCTATCTATCTATTTATCATCCAACCTATTTAACTAACTATCTATGTATTTGTCTATCTATCTCTCTATCTATTTCTCTATCTATGTATCTATCGATTTGTTAATATATAGGTATGTCTATCATTGTCTATTTGTCTATCTATCTATTTGCTTATATATCTATCTATCTATCCATCTGTCTATCTACCTACCTATCTATCTATATGTCGGTCTATCTGTCTACCTTAATGTCAATATATTTGTCTGTCTATAAATCTATCTATCAATATGTTTATCTATCTATATATATATTTGTCTATCTATTTATATATATATATATATATATTTCTATCTGTTTGTCTGTCTATCAATATGTCTATCTATCAATCTATCTATCTAATTATCTATCTATTGGTCTATCTCTATGTCTATCTATCTATTTATCAATCTATCTATTTGTCTAACTATATATATATCTATCTATCCATCAATTTATTATTCTATCTATCCATCTATCTTTGCATCAATCTGTCAGATTATTTATCTAACTATCTATCCATCTAACTATTCATCTTTCAATCAATCAATCAATCTATCTATCGTCTATATATATTTTTAACTATCTAGTTTCTATCTATTTTTTTATTTGTATGTATATTTGTTTCTCTATCTATCTTTCTATCTATCTTTCTATCTATCTTTCTATCCATGTATGTTTCTATCATTTTATCTTCATATCTATCTATCAGTCTATTTATCTATCTATTTGTAAATATATATATATATATCTGTCTTTCTATCTATCTGTTTGACTTTATTATCTATCTACCTACCTATCTATCAAATTTTCTATATATATATATATATATATATATATATATCTTTTTATCTATCTGTCTATCTATTTATTTATCTATCTGCCTATCTTTGTATCTACCTATCTATCTACAATCTATTTATATATCTATCTTTCTATTAGTCTATATATCTATATTTCTATCTATCTTTCTATCTATCTATATATCTATCTATCCAAGTAACTATTTATATTTATATATGTCTATCTATTTACCTATATATCTATCTAATTGTCTATCTATTTGTCTATGTATTTATCTATCTAAAAAATTTGTCTGTCTGTCTATATTTCTTTCTATCTATCTGTCTATCTATTTTTCTATCTCTTTATCTGTTTATCTATCTATTTGTCTATGTTTCTGTCTACCTATTTATCTTTCTATATATCTATCTGTATATCTATCTTTCTATCTATTTATTTATCTACATATCTATCTATCTATCCATCAATTTATAAATCTATCTTATTATCTATCTATCTATATTTTGTCTTTCTATCTATCTATCTATCTATGTATATATCTATCTATCTATGTTTCTAATAAAAAATCTTCTTATATTTGTATCTATCTATATATTTATCTAACAATCTATCTATATTTATATATTTACTATTTATCTTTCTTTTTATCTATCTATATGTATATCTTTATATATATATATATATATATATATATTTATTTATTTATTTATTTATTTATCTATCTTTTTGTCTATATATATATATATATATATATATATATCTATTTATCTATCTCTCTTTCTATCTATCCATTTATCTATCAGTCTAACAATAACTATATTTATCCGTCTATCTATCCATATATCTATTTGTTTATTTATCGATCTATCTATTCAACTATCTATCCATCTATATATACGTCTATCTAAATATCCATCTATCTATCTATCTATCTATCTACATATCTATATATCTATTTGTCTCTATATCTATCTACATATCTATATTTATATATTTACTATTTATCTTTCTTTTTATGTATCTATATGTATATCTTTATATATATATATATATATATATATATATATATATATATATATATTATTTATTTATCTATCTTTTTGTCTATATATATATATATATATCTATTTATCTATCTCTCTTTCTATCTATCCATTTATCTATCAGTCTATCTATAACTATATTTATCCGTCTATCTATCCATATATCTATTTGTTTATTTATCCATCTATCTATTCATCTATCTAATCATCTATATATACATCTATCTAAATATCCATCTATCTATCTATCTATCCATCTTTATATCTATCTATCTATCAATACATCTATCTATCAACCTATCCATCCTTCTATTCACCTATATATCTATATATTCATCCATCTATCCATCTATCCATCTATCCATCTATCTATCTATCTATTTGTCTGTCTGTCTATCTATACATCTATCTATCCATTTATCTTTTTATCAATTTATCTATCTATCTATCTATCCTTCAATCTATCCATAAATTAATTCATATATCTATACGTCTATCTATACATCTATCTAACATCTATCCATACATCTTTCTATCCATCTATCGTCCAGTCTATATATCCATTTATTTATCCATCTATCTATATGACTATCTATATTTCTAACTGTCTATATATTTATATGTATATCTACTTATCTTTCTCTCTTTTTATCAGAATTTCTATTTTTTTATCAATCTATCTGTCTATATGCGTGTCTCTCTGTCTATCTATCTATTTGTCTGTCTATTTATTTATCTGTTTAACTATTTATATATAATTTTTTTTATCTATCTGTCTATCTATCTACCTGTCTATCTATCATTCTATAATTTTTGTATGTTTACCTATCTTTCTATCTATTTGTCTGTATATTTATCTATATGTCTATCTATCTTTCTATCTATATGTTTGTCAATATTTATATCTATATGTATGTCAATCAATCTATCTCTCTCTCTATTTATCTATTTGTCTATCAGTTAATCAATCTATCTATCTGATTGACTATATATCTATCTATCTATTTGTAGTTTTATAAGTCTTTATCTCTATTTGTCTATTTTTCTATCTTTCTATATGTTTATTTGTCTAACTAATTGTCTGTCTATATATCTATCAGACTATATATCTGTCTGGCTATCTATCTATACATGTACATGTCTATTTATCTAACTATAAGTGTATTTGTCTGTTTGTGTATTTGTTTGTCAATCTATATGTCTATCTGTCTATGTGTATATCTAACTATCTATATATATATGTCTATCTATTTGTCTATATATTTTTTTTCTATATGTCTATCTTTTTATATGTAAATTTGTCTACTTTTGATATGCTATATGTATGTATACCTACCTATCTAGCTGTCTGTATATCTATAAATTTATCTATTAATCTACATACCTATCTATCTTTCTATTTATCTATCTGTCAATCTATTTGTTTAATTATCTATCTTTCTATGTGTCTATTTAAATTAAAGTCTATCCATCTAACTATCTATCTATCTTTCTGTCTATCAATCAATCTATCTTTCTATCTATCTTTGTGTTTATTTTTCGGTCTATCTATATGTTTATCTATCTTTCTAACTATCTATTTATCGAGTATCTATCAATATGTCTATTTATTTGTCTATCGATGTATGTAATTTATATTCTATCTATGTATCAAATCATCTATCTGTCTATCTGTCTATCTATCTATCAATATGACTATCTATTTTTCTTTATATCTATCTATGTATATATCTATCTGTCTATTAATCTATAGTTTTATGTATCTGTCTATTTATATCTCTATCTATTTATATCTCTATCTATCTATCTATCTATTTGTATACTTAATTTTCTATCTATATGTCTATCTATATTTCTAATTATATATCTATCTAATTATCTATCTATCTATATATTTGTTCATCTATATACATCTATCTATCCATCAATCTATCTATCTATCTATTTATCTATCCATCTATCTATCCATCTATCTATCCATTTATCTATCTGCATATCTATCCAACATTCTATTCATCTATCTAACTATCTATTCATCTATCTATCAGTCTTTCTATCCATCATATATCCATCTATCTATCAGTATTTTTCTCTATGTTTCTATTTGTTTGTTTATTTGTCTATCTAGTTGTTTGTTTATCAATCAATCAATCTATCTATCTATCTATATGTTCATCAATCTATCAATCTTTCTATATATCAACTTGTCTTTCTATCTATCTGTCTCTCTATCTATCTATCTATTTATCTTACTATCTATCTTTCTATATTACTATCTATCTATAGTCAATATATCTAACTATATATATATATATCTATCTAGCAATCTATCTATCTTTCTTTCTTTCTTTCTTTCAATCAATCAATCTATCTATCTATCTATCTGTCTATCATTCTATTTGTATATGTGTTTATATATCTTTCTATATATCTATATGTCTATCTTAATGTATATCTATCTGTCTATTTTTTTGTCTATTTATCCCTCTAATTATCAATCTATTAGTCTATCTAACTTTCTATCAATCTAACAGTATTGTCTATTTATGTGTCTATCTAATTGTCTATAAATATATCTATATGTCTATCTATATGTTAATCTAACTATTAGTATATCTATATGTCTATCTTTATGCATATCTATTTGTTGATTTATTTGTCTCTTTATCTCGCTAATTGTTGATCTATTAGTCTATCTAAATATCTAACTATATATCAATCTAACTATGTATCTATTTATGTGCATATGTATTTGTATATCTATTTGTCTGTGTATCTATCTTTCAATCTTTCCATTTATATATCTATCTTTATATATATATATATATATATATATATATATATATATATATATATATATCATTTGATATAGCTATCTTTTTATCTATCTCTTTATATATCTTCCAATCTTTCTCTATATCTATATGTGTCTCTATCTGTCTATCTATCTATCTATCTATCCATATATATGTCTATCTATATATCTATATGTTTATATATCTATTTGACCATCTATTTGTCTAGCTATCTATATTTATATATGTATATGTATTTATATATATATATCTGTATATATATCTCTATATCAATTTTTTTTCTAACTATCTATATGTCTGTTTGTTTATTTATCAAGGTATCTATCGATCTAAATATCCGTATGTCTTTAGATCAATCTATATATCTATCTATTTGTCAATCAATCAATCAATCTGTTTATCTATCTATCTATCTATTTGTCTGTCTATCTATGTAATTATCTATCTGCCTATTTGTGAATCTTTTTGTCTATATATCTATCTATCTTTCTATCTATTTGTCTATCTATCTATTTTTCTATATATCTATCTATCTGTTGATCTATCAATCGATCTATTAATCTATCTATATTTCTATCTATTTATCTATCTATCTCTATCTTTCAATTTGTCTAACTTTTTTTTATCTATTTGCTTATTTATTTATATATATTTCGGTCTATCTATCTATTTATCTATCTATTTATTTATTTATCTATGTATATATCTATCTATCTATCTATCTCTCTCTCTCTCTCTCTATCTATCTATCTGTCTATCAATTTGTCTATCTATCTGTCTATCTATCTGTCTAACTATTTATCTATCTATATATCTATTTGTATGTCTATATATCTTTCAATATATCGATATATTTTTTTTATCTATATGGCTATCTATCTATCTATCTATTTATCTATCTGACTATCTATTTGTCTATCTATATGTCTATATATATATATATATATATATATATATATATATATATTAATCTATATGTATATCTATCTTTCTATCTATATGATTGTATATGTATCTATCTATATGTCTATCTATCTGTCTATCTATCTTATCTATCTGTCTATCTTTTTATCTATCTATCTATATATCTATTTATCTATATGTATGTCTATATATATTTAATCTATAATTATATTTGTTTATCTATATGTCAATCTACTTGTCTATCTAATTATCTATCTATCTACCTATCTATTTATCGGACTATCTATCTGTCTATCTATATGTCTATCTAACTATCTATCTATATATTTATTTATATATCTATATATCTATATATCTATATATCTATATATCTATATATCTATATATCTATATATCTATTTATATGTTTGTCAATCTATCTATATGTCTATCAATCTGTCTATTTATTTATCTATTTGTATATCTATCTATTTGTATATCTATCTATCTGTCTATTTGTCTATTTTTCATCTATATGTCTATCTATTTGTCTGTCTATATGTCTATCTATCTATATCTTTATATATTTGTCTATTTATCTATCTATCTTTTTATCTATCTAGTTTGTCTATCTCTCTATCTATTTTTCATTATTTCTATCTGTTTGTCTATCATTCTATATGTCTATCTATCTATCTATCTATTTATCTATTTATCTATCTTTAATGCATATTCAAATGCATATTCAAATATCTCTCTATCTATATGTATCTATCTTTCTTTGTCTATCTTTCTTTCTTTCTATGTGTCTAAGTATCTATCTATCTGTATATCAATTATATATATGTCTATCTATCTTTCTATTTGTCTATCTATTCATATATCTCTCTATCTCTCCATTTGTCAATTTTTATATTTGTCAATCTATCTATATATCTATCAATCTAATTGTTAATCTGTAAATTTATCAATCCGCATATCTTTCTATCTATCTATTTTTCTATCTATCCATCTATCTATATATCTATCTCTTTAGTTTTCTATTAGTCTATTACGATAACTATCTATATATCAATTTGAATATCTATTTGTCTGTTTATCTTTTTATCTGCCTATCTATCTAACTATCTATTTGTCAATTTATCTATTTTTCTACTGGTTTATCTTTATAACTATCAATTTGTCTAATTGACTATTTCTTTAAATAAATATATGTCTATCTATCTATTTGTGTAACTATCTAACTATCTTTCAATCTAATTAAGTATATGTCTGTGTATATCAATCTATTAGTCAACCTATCTATCAATCTATCAATCTATAAGTCTATTGTCTATATGTCTATAATTCAACCTGTCTATTAGTTATTAGTCTATAAATTTATCAGTCAGACTATCTATTTATCTTTCTATCTATCTATCTAAATTTCTAATAGTCAATGTATCATTCTATCTATTTGTTTATCATATATCTATCTATAAATTTCTAATAGTCTAATAGTCTATTAGACTATTAGACTAATAGATAGTCTAATAGTCTATCTATTAGACTATTATTCTATTTACCTATCTATTAATCTATATAAATATCTTTTGTATAAATGTCTATATGTGTATCAATCTATCTATGTAACTATCTATTTGTCTATATATATATATATATATATATATATATATATATATATATATATATATATATATATATATATATCTATCTATCTATCTTTCTTTCTTTCTAATTATCTAATTGTCTTTCTACTTATTAGTGTATAATTCAATCTATATATCTATCAAGCTATATATCAATTTATCTATCTCTATATCTATCTATCTATCTATCTATCAGTCTATCTATCTATCTATCTATCTGTTTATCTATTTGTTTGTCTATCTATCTTTCTATTTGTCTATATGTCGATCTAAATATGTGTCTATCTATCATCTATCTTTATAGCTTTCTCTTTGTTTATCTATATATCAAATTATTTATCTAACTATTTATATGTCAATCTATCTATCAGTCTATCAATCCATCTTTCGATCTATTTATCTATCTATTTGTTTGTCTTTCTATTTGTATATCAGTATATCTCTCTATTTTCTTATCTATCACTCTTTCTATCTCTTTATTTTTCTAATTATCTATCTATTTATCTCTCTGTTAAGTTATTTGTAATTGGTATATATATATAAATATTATTTATTTGTCAAATATTATCTTGGATAAAATGTTAGCATGTCCCAATATAACACATAGATATAACAATGAGGCTATAGACAATTAGACTTGTATATATCTAGAGCAATGACATCTATCTCTACGTCTAATAATATGCAATTAAATGATAAAAATGTGTTTGTTTTTGGGGTATCAAATAAATTTAGCTAAATTTATTTGTTAAATCATTTAGATAGATGTCTATAAGTATATATGTCTCTCTGTCCATCTGTCTATTTGTCTATTTTTTTAATTGTCTATTTGTTTATCAATCTAGTGGCTACCTAACTAAATGTCTATCTATTTAAATGTATATCTTAGTATCTGTATATCTATCAATATATTTATCTATCTATTAATCTATCACTCTATTAAATATGTCTATTTGTCTAATTAACTAAATTTATAACTATCTATCTGTTAATCTTTTTTTGTATATAACAATCTAACTATATTTCTTTATATAAGTATAATAGTCTATTTGCCTATTTGTCTTTCTATATATCTATCTATATATCTATCTATCTATCTATTTATCAATCTATCTATATGTCTATCAGTGTATATGTTTATCTATCTACCTATCTATCTATCTATATATCTATTAGTCTATATATCTATACGTCTATCTACCTCTTTATCTATCTATACTTATATATTTTTATCTATCTATCAATCAATATATCTATATGTTTATCAATCTATCTCTCAATAAATATATCTATCTATTTATTTTCTATCTATCTATCTTTATATGTTTCTGTATTTCTATCTTTCTATCTATCTGTCGGTCTATCAATTTATTTGTCTATCTATTCATATATATATATCTATATATATATATATATATATCTATATATCTAAATGTCTATCTATCTATCTATATATCTATCTATCTATCTATTTGTATATCTTTCTATCTCTCTATATGTATATCTGTCTATCTATTTATCAATCTATTTGTCTATCTATATATCTATCTATCTATCTATCTATCTATCTATTTGTCTAATTGTCTATTTGTCTAACTGTCTATCAATCTATCAATCTATCTATCTGTATATCTATCTATCACTAAATCTATCAGACTATATATTAGTCTATCAGTCATTTTATCTTTCTGTCTATCTGTATATCCATTTATGTGTCTATATGTTTATTTATTAATCTATTTATCTATCTATCTAAATAGTTGTCTATCTATTTATCTACCTATCTATTTGTCGATATGTCTATATTTCTATCTATCTATTCGTCAATCTATCATTCTACCTATCTTTTTTTTAAAGTTTGTTTATTATTTATAGCCCTCTCTTTTGGCGGAGGAATACAGTTTGTACAAGCTACTTCTACCCTTTATCCTCTTACAACCATTCCCCATTACTAAAGACTAATAATATAATCTTTCTAGCACTATTGAAATAACTTAAAATAAGTTTACTCTTTACTAAAATGAGTTTCCTTCTTTTTTCTTTCTAGAACTTCCTGGAACATCCCTTCTATGCTGGTATCACCCTTTTTATGTAGTATATATATTGCCTGCATAAAATAACAGGAATTTCACCCACTTTGCAGGATTCCTTTCAACCTTGTTGCCCATATTCTGCCGAAGCTTTCCTCTACTATGTGTCCTATTCCTTGACCATCTTTGTTTAACAATATAGCTTTAAATTCACATCTTGAGAGCCATTTCCAAGCTACTTTGCAGCATCCTCATATTTCCTGCATAAAATAATAGGAATATCTTCCGCTTTGCAAATTTCTTTCTACCTTGTTGCACATTCTGCCCACGCTTTGCAGCATCCTCTTTACCCAACTCCTGGACTAGACACTTACCTCTCCTAGGACCTTTTATTAATACAAACACATGATTCTGAAACTTTCAGACTTCTAAACCCTTTCTACATGATTAAACACTATTAAAAAACTTAAAACACGACTTGACTCTTGCTAGTTACAGACTCTTGCTGGTAAAAACATAACACATGACAAGTTTTTACAGACTCTTGCTGGTAAAAAACATAACACATGGCAAATTTTTACAGACTCTTGCTAGTTACAAACTTCTTTTAATTCCAAGGAATATAATTTGATTGCCCCTTTAATGCTTTCCTGCAAACACAAACCAGAAACACACCAAAGGGAGAGAAAATTCCAGCCCTTACCTTTACATTCCCTTATCTTTGACTTGTGAGGTGATCCTTGCAGTGACTGTAAAAGAAAAAACAGCAACTATATTTTCTGGTTGTTTCTTCACTATTAATCTGCATAGACACATTCCCCTGCAAAGAAGCTACCACATTCCACAGCTTATATTATTATACTTATCTTATTTTATTTTCCATATTCTATCTTCATATTCTTTTAATTTTCAGATTCCCCTTCACAGCAGCTACTGGATTTTCATATTCTAATTTTTTCTGTTAATACTACCCTTCCTAAATCTTAAATAAGGGAAGGCCTTCCTATACAGTTTCGCTATTCCTTTTACTTTTTCTGGCATCGAAACCTCATCAAATTCATTATCTCCTCTTATCGAACCTAATCTTGCAAGACTATCCGCCAAAGTATTAGCTTCTCTATATATATGTAAGATTGATGCGTTAAGCATTTTAATGAGGTTCAAAATAATTTCTATTTCATCCTCATACCTTCAAAGAGTTATTTTTCCTCTTACTAATTCTACCAAAAGCATACAGTCCACTTGAATTTGGATATTTTCTAAATATAATTTCTTACAGATATTTAATCCTATATTCAAAGCTTTTATCTCCGAGTGGAGGGCTGAGAATGCTTCTGTAGCCGCTGTAAATGCTTTTATCACATACCCGTTTGAGTCCCTTATTACCCCTCCTCCACCTGCTATACCAGTGTCCCTATTGAAGCTACCATCCGTGTTTAATGATATTTTACCTTTCGGAAGCTTATTCCAACTTATACTTTTTACCCATCCCTGTTTCGTATTTGTAATAGCGAGGCCCCAGAACATTTCAGCTCCCTTATTTAAGCAAGAACCATCAACTTTTATGGGTTTATACTTGATATATTTCTGATTTCTTTAATTATATCTTTAATAATTTCATTTGAATTCATTCTTATGCCTTCAAATTTACTCTTATTATGAGCTTTCCATAGGCACCATATTGCTATATGAGGTAGATTCTGGGTTAGCCAATTTTTAATGTAATTACTAGGGTTTAGATTTCCCCAACTCTTAATTCTATCAATTATTCTATCTTCTTTTTTACTTATTTGTAACTAGTCTCCTAATTCCCTCCAGACTGCTGCAGCTATTCTCCCACTTGAAAGTAGATGATCCATTGATTCTTCATCTGTGAAGCAACATTCACATATGGAGGCCATTTTAACTCCTTTTCTTTTCACATTAGTGTCCACAGGCAGTGCATTTACCAGAAATTTCCATGCCAGCGAGCACATTTTCAGTGGAATACCGGCTCTCCAGGCCCATTTAAATAAAGACTGCATAGGTTTTTTCCTTCTTATCAATTCTTTTACTGACTTTAACGTAAAATTACCTTGTGGATTAAGGATCCATTTCCATCCCGATTTATTCAATAATGAGTGAGCATCTACTATTCCCTTTTGTTTTTCCAATGCTTTCCAGCTATTTGATTTCTGCTTAATGCGATTATGTTCTTGTTCTAGATATTTTGCTTGCATATATTTTTCTCAGAGAGAATCATTTTCTTTTATCCTCCACCATCCTTTGCAATCCCAAGCAGCCGCCATGTCCTGTAAATTAATGATGCCTAAACCCGCTTCCGCCTTAGGATGACAGATGTCTTTCTAATTTTTCCAGTGAATTTTCAGCTTTCCATTTTTTTCACCTATAAAAAGTTTGACATTTCCATCTCTAGTTTATTTGTAAATTTCTTAGGTGGGTGTATGACTGATATAATATGTAGCAGTGTACTTTGAAGGACATGGGAGATTAATGTAATTCTCCCCCCAAAACCTAATAGATCTACTTTCCAACCTACTATTTTCTTTCTCATTTTGTCTAGTAAGGGCATTAGATAATTTTCTTTTAGCCTTCCTCCATATATCGAACAACTTAAATATACTAAAGCATCTTTTTTATGTTTAAACCCCATTATGTTTTTAATTTTTTTTACCACTTTTTCAGAAGCTTTTTTTGCTAACATAAATTGACTTTTTTCTTTATTAAGGGCTTGTCCTGTTTCCTTCTCAAATAATTGTAGAAGGTCCATCAGGTTTTTCAATGAAGCTTTATTCGCATTTGTGAAAATGATGATATCATCTGCATAAGCTAAACAACTAATTCTCGGAGTGTTTTTTGGCTGTCTAAAGGGGATTATTTTTCCCTTTGACATTCTTTTATTTAAATTAACGATTAATAAATCTAGGTACATATCAAATAATAAAGGAGATAATGGATCCCCTTGTCTCAAGCTACGTCTAGGTTTGAATTCTTCTCCTTACATTCCATTTACAATAATTCTAACCCAAACGCTTGTTACACATCTATATATTAAATCAATACATGTTTCAGAGAAACCAAATTTTCTCATGACGAAACATAATGTATGCCATTCCACTCTATCAAATGCCTTAGATAAATCTAGCTTAACTACTAAGTTACTTCCTCTCGTTTTAAATGCTATTTCTTTCATCATTTCTGATGTTAATCTAATATTTTCAATCATTAATCTATTCTTAACAAATCCTGTTTGTTCCTGTGATATTATAAATGGTAAAATATTACTAAGTCTGTTTTGAATAATTTTAGCAAGGATCTTATAAATTGCATTACATAAACTTATAGGCCTAAAATCCTTCCATTTTTGAGGTGATTCTTTTTTGGGAATTAGCACTATGAAAGAATTCGTCCATGCCTTAGGAATATCCGCGCCTTCAAAAAAACTGGCAATTGCAGGAACCAGATCTTTTTTGATAATGATCCATTTTAGCTGAAAAAAATAATTATTCAAGCCATCTGGCCCTGCTGCACTATCCTTATCCAGATCAAACACTACCTTTTTAATCTCTTCTTCCTCCGGGATCTTCTCCATCATCTGGTTTTGTTCTAGTGAGATGATTGTGTTAATCCCATCCATTAATGAATTTCCTACTTGGGGGGCCTGTCTGCATAGATGGCTTTTAAAAAATTCCTCAAAGATGTATCCTATCTGCTTGTCTTCTTCAACCCATTTTCTCTCATTATTTTTAATTCCCTTGATTTTATTTTTTTGAGCCTTTATTTTACACATATTGTGAAAAAACTTAGTGTTTCTATCTCCATCTTTCAACCATTTAATTTTAGAACACTATTTCCAGTATACTTCCTCCATATACAACTTAAGCCACAAGTCCCCTTTAGCCTTATTTAGTTCCTGTCTCTTTACCTCTGTATTATTATTACCATATTCTAATTTCAATTTTTCTACTTTTTCCTCTTCTTGCTTTATTATTTGGTTTAGATTTCCGAAGACTTCTTTATTCCATATTTTAAGACATTTTTTTAATCTATGAAGCTTAACCATTAATATTTGCATCCGTTTTCCCTTTGCTGGCTCCATCAAGGATTCAGTTACCAGTTTTTCGAAGCCAACATGCTTTTCCCACATATTCTGAAATTTAAAGTTACCTGATGCACGGTAATTCTTATATATTGTAATAAGCAGTGGGCAATGATCCGAACAGGTTCTATTTAGATGTCTTAGCCCTATAGCCCCATGCAAAGCTACCCACTTAGCATTACACAGTACTCTATCCAGTCTAGCCCAAATTGTGCTTCTTTCACTCCTATTGTTACACCAAGTGTAACTTGAACCTGTGAAATCAATTTCCATTAATTTCGAGTTTGAGATCGGCTCATTAAATTGTGTGATTGCTATTGGATCCGGGGTTTTACCTCCTTTCTTTTCTTGATTGCTCCTGATTATATTAAAATCACCTCCTATGATCCAGGGTGCATTCCTAGATGCAATGTTCTGCATTTCCTCCCACAGTGCTAACCTTGATTTTTTATCATTTTTAGCATATACAATCGATATTATTTCATCTGTTTCTTTATTTATTTTAAAATGTACTACTTGTTCTGTATCTTTTAAAATTTCAATGTCCAAATAATTATGCCACATTATCCAGAGTTTACTATTTATATTAGCATATGCATTATTAAACCCTAGTTTTTGGCTGTAGGTGATTAATTGATCCTTCTGGATCATAGGTTCCACGATGACAACGAGAGAAATTTTATGAGTTTTTATTAATTGTTTTAACCTATTTATCGAAGGATTATTAGCAACCCCTCTTATGTTCCAATAAAGGCATTTATCCATTAATTCCTAGCTTAGTTTGGGATCTAGTTGTACACTTAGTTTCGTATTTTATGTTTAATTGTTTTTTCTTATTCCTTGGGGTTTTAATTGCATTCGAGTTTTATTTTATTTTTTCATAATATTTTTCCTGCCACCCAAGCTGCATTGCCATTATTTTTATGGCTTCTTTGGCTTGAGTTCTAGTGAGCTTTGTCCAATCTTCCTCATACATATCCATATCATCCTTTCCCTTTTCTATATAGAAAGCGTGTTCCTCTTCTTCCCTACCTAATGAAGGACAACTATACACCTCTGCATCTTCCTCTGGGAAATCCAAGAGGTCATCCTCTATCCAGCTATAGTCCTCGAATTTTTCTTTTAAAATTATCCTGGTTTTGATTTTCTTGTTCCTCTTCTTTCTACTCCTCACCTCCTCCCATTTTTCTCCCTCCCCTAGCTTATCTCCTTCCTCCATACTTCCGTCATGATATACTCTATTACTAGTCTCTCCCTCTCTTAATAACTTACTCACTTTCTCTCTCATAATCTCCCCTTCTACTTCCAATAAATCTGCTTCAATTACAGGTTTTTCTCTAGCCCCTCCCTCATTCCTAATCCATCTTTCCACCATTCTTTTTCTACCTTCTAACCCTTGCACATTTTCTGTCTGTTCTGTACCCATCTTACACACCCCCGATTCGTGCCCAATTCTCTTACATTTTATGCAATAAACAGGCTAATTTTCGGGAATAACAGGTTGCCAAAAACCATTATTCTGCCCATCGTCTCCATTACCAATCCAGATCAAATTAAGTGGCTGAGTGAGCAGGTTGCAATCAACACACATGCGAGCCTTGCTTAGCCTTTTCATAGAAACAGAGGCTTCATCACGGATAATAGGTTTACCCAGACAAGAAGAATTTGTATAGAGAGATTGTGGGTTAAACAAATATAATGGGAGATTCGGTAAGGAGAACCATACCGGGGCTAAAGTCGCCTCCTCCAGTGGACTGAACTCCTTCGTCCACCTCAAGACACGCATAGGAAAGCCGTTAACTTGCCATAGACCTCTATGCCATAAGCGGTAGAAGTCTTCAATCATAAAGCACTGCCGGAATACGTGCTTCGCATCGTAGTCAGCTAGCTTCACCCTTCCCGTAAGCTTTAGCGAGGAGATAAACTATTGTATTTCCTTCGGGCGAGGCCTTCCATGTGAAAACTTACCAATAAGCATATATTCAAAGGGCTCCATGAATTTGCGCATCTCCTCTGTTTAAAATACTATCGTGGGACTCCCGTGTTTGTTACCGAAGTAGCATACAGGAGGCGTAGGCTCTGTTAAAATCGATGCAAACAACTTATTGTTTTGTAATAAGTCTTTTTGCTCCATATTTAGCTTGAGAGGAGCTTGAATCAGGCAGCAATGGCGAGATCAACAATGGCGAGATCAACAATGGCAGTTTCGCACAACAAATCGCACAAACTACCAGTTACACATAATATTATATCGAGCAACAATTCGCACAGAAATTTGCACAATAATTCGCACAACAATTTGCACAACAGTTCACCAAATATAATCGCGAGAGATAATCGCAAGAGAAAATCATGAGAGTTCAAAAATTGCGAAAGAAAAATCGCCTATCACGAGAGAAAAAAATTCAGTTTCTGGCTTCAACAACTTGATCTCTGTCATTGCTTTCCACAACAAATATGAGACATTAGGTATTTTTTCATTCTACCTATCTATCGATCTATCTTAATATCTATCTATTTATTTATTTATCTTTCTATTTGTCTATTTTTTTATCATTTTAAGTGTTTTTTTATCTATCTATCAATATATCTACCTAACTATTTATGTATCTATATGTTTATGTGTCGATATGTCTATCTATCTATATGTCAATTTGTCTATTTGTCTAGTTGTCTATTAGTTTATATATATATATCTATCTATATATCTATCTATCTATCTGTCGATGTTTCCGTATATCTATATATCTATCTATCTGTCAATATTTCTATTTGTCGAACTATCCATTTATCTTTATAATTGATTATATGTCTATCTATCGATCAATCTATATGTGTAACTGTCTAACTGTCTATCATTCATTCTATCTATATGTCTAACTATCTATTTGTCATTATATATATATATGTCTATCGGTCAATTTGTCTATGTATCTATCTATATATCTAGCTATTTATCTATCTATATGTTTATATATCAATCTGTTGATATGTCTTTTTTTATATGTATCTATTTTTCTATCTATCTATATGTCTATTTATCTATATGTCTATCTATCTATCTATAAATTTGTCTATCTAGCTATCATTCTAATTGAATATCAATCTATCTATTTGTCTCTCTGTCCATCATTCTATTTATGTATCTATCTATCTATCTATCTATTTATTTATTTATTTATCTATTTCTCCATCTATCATTATTTATATCAGGATATCAATCAATCAATTAATCTATCTATCTATCTATATGTCTATCTATCTTTCTATTAATTAATCTATCAGTCTATATGACAATCTATTAATCTGTTTGTCCATACATCTTTCTATGTATCTATTTTTCTATCTATATATCTAGGTATTTATCTGTCTAACTAGCTTATTACCCTTATATAAATTAATTTATCAGTCAATCTACCTATACGTCTATCGATATATCTATTAGTCTATCTATATATGAATCTACCTATTTGTCAAAATATTCTTATGTTTGTCTATTTATCTCTGTATCTAATTATCAGTTTATTTTTCAATGTGTCTATGTGTCTATTTATCTATTTGACTATGTGTCTATGTATCTATATCTGTCTATCTCTCTAGCTAATATCTATCTATCTATTTATATATCTATTTATCTTTATATCTATCTATCTAACTATTTGTATATCTACCTATAAGTATATTTATAAAATTGGATATCTAACTATCTCCCTATATGTTTATTTAGATATTTGTCTATCTATCTATCTATCTTTTTATCTATCTATATATCTATCTATTAACTGACTATCTATATATTTAGCTATCAATATATCTAGCTCTATCTATTTATCTTTTTATTTGTCTGTCTATCTGTCTATGTATATATTTTTCTATCAATATATATGTATATTTATCTATCATTCTATTTGTCTATATGCCCTTTTTTCTATTTATCTATATATCTATTTATCTATATGTATATCTATATATCTATCAATCTTTCTATTTGTCTATTTGTTATCTATCTATCTATATATCTATTTTTCAATCTGTCTATCTGTCTTATTGATTATGTGTCTATATGTCTATCTGACAATTTATATATATGTATATCTATCTATATGTCAATTTGTGTAAATGTCAATTTGTCTATTTCTTTGTCTCTCTATCTTTTTATCTATCTATTTGTCTATCTATCTACCTTTTTATATGTCTATCGATCAATTATTTTATTTATTTATCTACATACAATATATTTTTATCTATCTATCTGTCTATTTGCTATATATCTATCAGTATATCTATCTAACTATCTTTCTATCTATGTGTCTGTATATTTGTCAATCAATCTATCTATATATTTATCTATCTCTCTATCAGTCTATCTGTATATTTGTGTATATGTCTATCACTTTATCTATCTATCTATCTATATATATCTCTCTAGTTGTCTATTTGTCTATCACTATATTATCTATCTATCAATTTGGCTATCTATCTATCTATCTATATGTCTATCTGTGTGAGTATATATATATATATATATATATATATATATATATATATATATATATATATATATATATATCTCCATCAATTAATCAATATATATATATGTCTATATATTGATCTGTTTATTTGTCTATTTATTTATCTGTCTATAGTTATATCTATCTATATATGTAATTTATTTCTTTCTATTTCTCTAAATAATTGCATGTTTATATATATATATATATATATATATATATATATATATATATATATATATATATATATATTTGTTTATCTATTTTACTATCTTTCTATCTAACTATGTAACTATATTTCTATCTATCAGTCTTTTAGTCAAAACATCTTTTTGTCTATTATTTTATATGTTTATATGTATATATCTTTATATGTGTATCTCTCTATAAGTCTACAATCTATTAGTCTTTCTATCTATTTATTTAAATATATATATTTCTATCTATCAATTTATTAATATGTCAATCTGTCTATCTATATCTTTGTCTATTAGATGATTTATCTATGTGTCTATCCATCCATCTATCTATCTGTCTATCTACTATGTGTATATGTTTTTATGTCCATATCTATCTATATACCTATCTATCTTTTTATCTATCTATTTATATATCAATATTTATATATCTATATATCTACCTATTTGTTTATATATCTATCTATCTATCTGTCTATCTATATATTTCTCTGTTTATCTATCTATTTGTATTTCTGTTATTATGTCTATCTATTGTGTGTCTATCTCTCTATCTTTTTATTTGTCAACTTGTCTATATGTCTATCTATGTATCAATCAATCAATCAATCAATTAATCTATCTATCTTTGAATTTTAAACCTAAATCTATCTATCTATATGTCTATATCTCTATCTATATATCTATCTGTCTCAATCTCTATTTGTCTAATTATCTATTTGTCTATCTATATATCTTTCTATTTTTGTATCATTCTATTTTGTTATCTATCTTTCTTTCTTTCTAGCTATTTGTTTATATATCTATCTATCTTTCTTTCTTTCTATGTGTCTAAGTATCTATCTATTTTAAATACATCTCTTTATCTGTCTATCTATCTATCTATCTCTCTATCTATCTATCTCTGTATATTTTTATTTATCTATCTATCTATCTATCTATTTTTCTAATTATCTATCTATCTCTCTATCTGTCTATCTTTTGATTTGTGTATCTATCTTTCTGTCTATCTATCTATATATCTATATTTTGATATATCTATCTGACAATTTGTAAATTTATCTATCTATTTGTCTATTTATCTACCTAATTATATATCTATCTCTTTTGTTTTCTATTAGTCTATCACTCTAAATATCTATCTATTAATAAAAATATATATATCGATATGTCTATCTTTCTATCTAATTGTCTATCTATCGATATACCTATCTATCTATTTATCTCCCTATCAGTCTATCTGTCTATTTGTCTAATTATTTTTCTCTCTATGATTATATATGTACATTCATATATTTGTCTATCTATCTATTTCTCTAAATAATTTTATGTCTATCTATCTTTGTTTGTAATTGTCTAACTATCTTTCTATCTAATTAAGTAACTGTCTTTCTATATATGTCTTTTAGTCATTTCATCTATCTATTTATCTGTCTACCAGTCTATCTATCTATATGTTATTATGTCTATCTGTCTATTTGTCAATAAATCTCTTAGTCTATTTGTCTATCTTTCTTTCAATCTATCTATCTAAATATCTAATAATCTATGTACCATTCTATCTATTTTTCTATCATCTTTTTGTCTATCTGTCTACAATATCTCTCTCTCTATTTGATTATTTTACTATTTGCCTATTTATCTATATGCCTATCTATCTCTCTGTCTATCTATATATTTGTCTATGTGTTTACCATTCAATTTATCTATTTGTCTGTGTTTACCATCATATTTATCTATTTGTCTAATTGTCTATCTATTTATTTGTCTATTTGTCTATCTATTTATATGTCTATCTTTCTATCAATCTATCTATCTATTTGTATATGTGTCTATCTATCTATGTTTCTATATGTTGATCTATCTATTTGTTAATCTATCTATATTGTATTGTCCATCTATCTATTTTTTTTGCTATCTGTCTATCTAACTACATGTCTATTTATATATCTATCTATCAATCAATCTTTCTATCTATCTATTCATCTATCTATCTATCTATCTATCACTCTATCAATCTATATTTATGTTTATATGCTTTTTTGTCAATCTATTTGTCTATATGTCTTTCTATTTATCTATCTATCTATCTATCTATCTATCTATCGATCTAAATACCAAATTTTCTTTCTATCTATCTGTCAATCAATCTATTTGTATATCTACCTATCTGTTAATATATTTATATGTTTATCTATTCATTTTCCTATTTATCTCTCTATCAATATATGTGTATATCTGACTATCTGTATATCTATCAATATTTTTATTTTTCTATCTCTCTATCTACCTATCTAGTAATCAATCAATTTATTTATTTGTCTATATGACTATCTGTCTAAATATCTATATGTTTATTTGTTTTTCTATCTATCTGCCTATCTATCTATTTGTCAATCTAATTACTTGTCTATCTATAAATCTATCTATCTATTCATCTATTTATAAATTTATTTATCACTTTATTTGTTTATCTATCTATTTATATGTCTAATTGTCTAATTTTCCATCTATATATGGGGAAATCTAAATATTTTTTTATCGACCTATTTGTATATCTATCTATTTACTATTTGACTATCAGTATCTTAACTATATATCAGTCTATTTATCGATTTCTAAATCTATTATTCTATCTATCTATATCTTTTTATCTATTTATATGTCTTTCTATATATGTTTTAGTCTATTAGTCTATTTGTCTTTATTTCAATCTATCTTTCTATGTGTCTATTTGTCTATATGTATATCTATCTATCTCTCTAATTTCCTATCTCTCTATCAATCTATCTTTCTATTTTCCTATTTATCTAACTGTCTATATGTGTATTTGTCGGTATGTCTATTTGCCTATTGGTCTATATGTCTATTTCTCTATCAATTTATTTGTCTATATGCACAACTATATATGTGTCTATCCTTATATTTGTCTATGCGTCTAAATGTCTATCTATTTATCTATTTGTCTATCTATTTTTCTATCTTTTAATCAATCAATCTGTATATCTATCTTTTGGTGTATCAAACTAGTTCACTTTCTTTTTATAAGAATATTTATCTATTTAGATGTCTATCTATCTTCCTATTTGTTTATCTATAGATCTATATATTAATCTATCTATATATTTATATATCTATATGACTAAATCTCTATATTTATATCTATTTGTATATCTATCTATCTATCTATCTTTCGGGTTATCCATCTATCTTTCTGTCTATATATCTATCTATCTATATCTCTATCTATCTATATGTTTATCTGCCAATATATCCAACTATATATCTAACTACTTAGCTATCTATCTATTTGTCTATTTATCAAGCTATCCATTTATCTATCTATCTACATATCTATCTATCTGTCTATTAGTTTATCTATATATTTATAAATCTATATATCTAACTCTCTTTAAATATATTTATCTATCTATCTCTCTATTTATCTATGTATTTGACTAACTAACTATCTGTCTATATATATATATATATATATATATCTATTTAACTATATGATTATATAGCTATCTATTGATCTATTTATCTATTTTCTATCTATATATCCATCTCTCTATCTACTTAGTTATCTATTTGTATATCTACCTATCTGTTAATATATTTGTATGTTTATCTATCCATTTGTCCATTTATCTATCTATCTATTAATGTGTATATCTGACTATCTATATATCTATCAATATGATTATTTGTCTATCTCTCTATCTATCTATCTATCTACTAATTAATCTACCTTTTTATCTAGCTATATGACTATCTATTTATATATCTATATGTTTATTTATTTTTCTATCTATTTTCGTATCTGTCTATCTATCTATTTGTAAATCTAATTACTTGTCTATCTATCAATCTATTTATCTATCTATTTAGAAATCTATCTATCGGTTTATTTATTTATCTATCTATTTATATGTCTAATTGTCTGTCTATCTATATATGTTTCAATCTAGATATTTTCCTATCGACCTATTTGTCTATCTATATATCTATTTATCAATATATTAGGATATTTATCTATTTCTAAATCTATTATTCCATCTATCTATATATCTTTATATCTATCTATCTGTCTTTCTATATATGTTTTAGTCTATCTATCTAGTTGTCATTCTTTCAATCAATCTTTCTGTGTGCCTATCTATCTATATGTATATTTATATATCTTTCTATTTTCTTATCTATCTATAAATCTATATTTCGATTTTCCTATCTATCTAACAATCTATCTATGTATTTTTCGGTATGTCTATTTGTCTATCTATCTTTATATCTATTTCTCTATCAATCTATCTGTCTCTATGTACAACTATCTATGTGTCTATGCATTTATCTTTCTATGTGTATATGAGTCTATGTGTCTGGTTCTAATATCAATCTATCTATCTATTTTTCTATCTATTTATCTATCTTTTAATCAATCAATCTATATATCTATCTTTTGGTGTATCAAACTATTTGATATCTTTTTATAAGAATATTTGTCTATTTGGATGTCTATCTTTCTGCCTTTAAGTCTAAATCTTTATATATTATTCTATCTAGAAATTTATATATCTATAAGTCTAAATCTTTATATTTCTATCTATTTGCCTATCTGTCTTTTGGTTTATCCATCAATCTATCTGTCTATATATCTATCTGTTTATGTATATCTATATGTATCTATATGTTTATCTGTCAATCTAACTATCTATCTATTTGTCTATTTATCAAGATATCCATTTATCTATCTATTTACATATATATCTATCTGTCTATTAGTTTATCTATATATTTATAAATCTATATATCTATATATCTAACTCTCTTTAAATCTATGTATTTATCTATCTCTCTAATTATCTATCTATCTAACTATCTTACTATCTCTCTATCTATTTATCTATATATTTGTATATATATATCTATCACTATTTATCTACTTGATTATATATTTATTTATCAATCTATTTATCTGTTTTCTATCTATCTATTTACACTATAAGAAAATATTGATTTAGCTAGGGAATTTTAGCTAGGAAATTTTTGTTAGGGAATTTTAGCTAGGGATTAATCCCTAGCTAATTTATGAAAGATTATCTAGGAAATAGCTAGTGAATAGCAAGGGATTTATGTTTTTTCATTAAAATAAAAATTTACAATTGATTAGTGATGGATTAGCGATGGAATAATTTCGTAAATTCCACCTTAGAAAAAAGTGGGGAATTTAGCAATGTATTAGCTACAAATTAGCGACGGAATATTTTCATAAATTCCACTCAAGAAAAGTGGAGAATTTAGCGACGGAATTTCTCTTGTTAATAAAATCTAGAATTTAGCGAAGGATTTAGAGATGGAATTTCCCTAGCTAATAAAATCTAAAAATTAGCAACGGCTTTAGCGACGGAATTTCCTTAGCTATTAAAATCTAAAATTTAGCGAAAGATTTAGAAACACAATTTTCCTAGCTAATTACATCAGTAACATAAAGACAAATTTCAGCTACGGAATTTCCTAGCTAATTACATACTAAACATAGCAATGGATTTTAGCGACGTAATTTTCCTAGCTAATTACAACTTGAAAATATAGCTACAGATTTAGAAATGTATTTTTTTTGCTAATTACATAATTAATATATACGTACATATAATACTATAGTATATATGTACATATATATAGTATATAAGTACATATATACTGAGTATATACATATGTATATACTACAGTATATATGTACGTATATACTACAATATATAAGTACGTATATACCGAGTATATATGTATGTATATACTACAATATTTAAGTACGTATATACCGAGTATATATGTATGTATATATTGTAGTATATACGTACGTATATATCGAGCATATGTGTACATCAGAAAAAATTTCACCTCGAACTTGATTTTTTCTCCGATTGGGTTATTGATATATGGGTTGACCATAATCTAGTTACAACATCCCTAATCCTGTTCAAAACAAAACAAAATAGTTCATTGAATTCCTAGGCATTTAGTGATTTTAGTTGGCACTATATAAAAATTTAGTACTAAATTATCACTAGTTTAAATGTTAAAGTAAAGCATAAAATCTTGTTTACATATGATGATCAAAGTATGGGGTTGTCGATATATGATTGTGTGTGTGTGAAGCAAAAAAAACAGAGAATTAAAGCACACTTATTGCCTAGACGAGCATGAAGATTGATGACCAGCTATTCTTCATAGACAGTAAGAAGTCCTCATTTTAAGCGTGGGCGAAGATAATTAGTCTAGTAAAGGCGGTAGCTCTTGCCACACCGTGGTAATCCAGCGAGCTTTGGGATGGCTCTCCAATTGCACTAGCCATTGGTGAGGATAAAGTCGATGAGTTTCTCATCTTCTTCAGCAGTCCACGACCCTTTACTAACCCTAAGTTTATCACAACATGGCTGGCAACCCATCTCTAAATTATGTGGTAACCGTACGTGTAATAAGTGACGATCAAAGTCACACTCCCATCAATATGTAGGGCAGAGCTATATGAGGAAGAATAAGATTTGAGAGTCATGCAATTGTCTTCATAAAGGGACACTAAAACTAAATAGAGTCTCATATGGTATGTTTTGATATAGAAAAGCATTCAAAAGTAGAAGTATATACCTACATATATACCATATATACCTACGTATATACTGAGTATATACGTACGTATATACTATAGTATATATGTATGTATATACTATAGTATATATGTATGTATATACTAAGAATATACATATACATATATACTCAATATATACGTACATATATACTCGGTATATACGTATGTATATGCTCAATATATACATATATATATACTCAGTATATGTACATATAATACTACAGTATTATATGTAAATATATACTGAGTATATATGTACTTAGTATATATGTACATATAAGACAGTAGATTATATGTATATATATTACAGTAATATATGTAACTAGTGAAATGCTAGTATATGCACATATACACTGTAGTATATATGTACATATATACTACAGTATTATGTATTTATCAAAACATAACTTTATTTATTTATTATTTTGATTTTATTGACTAGTTTAAATTTCATAGAGATGTGATACCACATTGTTTCCTATACGAAGCTTGTATACGTGAAGGGATTTTTTACTAGACATGATTCACCATGACTTGGATAACTTTGTCGTAGTAGAAAGATGGTGATCAGAGGAGTTGAGGGAGAGAAAGCAACGACAATGCATGGATAGATTATACTTTATGCACTGTCGATAGATACATTGATGAATAAAATGTAATAAAATTTTGTTATGTTTTTGTTTTAATTATGTAATATATTGTATCAGAATAATTAATATAATTATTTTATTTTTTGTTAAATAATAAATTATCATTTATTGTTTATGTTTTTATTCAATTTAATATAACAATATTAAATTATTTAATTAAAAACTTTTTAAAAAAATAAAATTCTGAAAATAGTTTTGAAATGAAAATAGCCAGGGATTTTTCTCTAGCTAATTTAACAAGAACAATCATTATTATAGCTAGGAAATTTTCTGTCTCTAAAATTTTTTAGTTAGAGACTCTTTCCCTCATTAATTTTTAGCGATTAGCACTTTAGCTTTATAAAAATTTTGTCGGTAATCCATCGTCATTTCCTATTTAACGATGGAAACCCCAAATTTAGCTAGGAAATTTTCCCTAGCTATTTGGACTTTTTCTTATAGTGGATGTTTTTTTCTTCTTTTGTTTCTCTCTCGACTTTGATTCATCATCAAAAGCTATGAAGCATTAATATTTATTTTGACACATTACAAATTAACTTCACCATGACATATTTAACCCTAAAAAACATTTACCTATCTCATTTTCTTCTTCCCTTTTCTTCGATTCCTTCTTCTTTAAAATTAATAAAAATCAAAAATAGTTCAAAAATAATTTTGATACTAAAGTTTCATGGTTAAAACAAAAACATAGCATTCTTTCATCATCATTTAAAACAAAATTATCCTCATAATTAGCTGGTGCATTTGTGCTAGCCTCTCTTATGTGGTTTCTCTGCTAGAACTAGGAATGCTATTTATCACGTCAAGCCTGCTAACTGTGAGTCCATATAAGACATTTTTTGTTGTATTAAAAGTTATTAATGACCAAATTATTATCCAAAATAATTTACTTCATCAGTTCTATCACCTGATCAAATAATTTCACAAACATATAATTTTCTAACTTCATGCTCATAAGTTGAGCCACAAGTGACAATTACGAATGTGTTGAGACTATATGACTTTCAACTTTATTTTATGTTTGTTCATATCTATAATAACTATTTTTATATATCTATGAATATGGTTGTGTGTCTCGAAATTTTTTGGGTAGAGTTTTAGTCTATTATAGGTATATAAAAGCCTTGGATGGTCCTCCATGGTGCTGGGAACAATACAATAGCTTCTGAAGATGTGAGATGAACCAAAAAAATTAATTCCATGCAAAAGTAGGTTTACTCTTAACACTATTATTTTGTGTAGATTTATGTTGTCACTGTTTAGATATGCATCGTCGCAGTTCTGATCTGTGTCGTTGCAATTTATATTTGCATCGTCATAGTTTAGATGTGTGTCATTGCAGTTCAGATCTGCATCGTTGCAATTCATATATGCATCGTCATAGTTCAGATATGCAACTACTTGTTACTAGTTATTGGTTTGTAAATGTAGTATGTTATGCTCTATTTTTCAGGTGTAACAATGTTCTCTATATGTGTGGAGTATCAGAGGAAAAAGAACTAGAAATGCTGACCATGCCTGAGAGACCTATATGTGTGTTATTTAAGTCCTTGATTATTTTCTTCTATTGTATTTGATGGTATGTGTATTTGCATTAAAGTAAAAGTGTGTGTGTCATCCAAGGTTATGTGAATATATATACGTACATATAATATTAAAGTATATACTTACATATATACTCGGTATAAATGTACATATATACTGATTATATATCTATGTATATACTGAGTATATAAGTACATATATACCGAGTATATATGTTTGTATTTACTGAGTATATTTGTATGTATATACTCAGTATATACATACATATATACTATAGTATATACGTTTGTATAAACTCGGTATATAAGTACTTTTATACTATAGTATATACATACATATATACTCGGTATATATGTACTTTTATACTGTAGTATATATGTACATATATACTGAATATATACAAAGTGAGTGCATATATTTATTTGCAGACATGTATATATTGTCATACATACACACCAATTTACACACAGACACACTTTTGAATATATAATTCCTCGAGATGGTCTGGTTATCATCATGCATTACTTATTGATGCAGGTAATAAAAGCCATGGATCTTAGATTTTCTCTAAAGTTGTAGGATGAAGATATTTCTGGTCCAGGCTAGCCAGGCAAAAAGAGGTTGGTCTTAAAAATCTTAGTAATTGTGTTAACATGTAATTATCACATGGTACAAAGCAAACGTAGGAGTAAATAAGTTTTCTTGCTCTTAGTTCTGCAATGATTTATTCTAATTGTACTAGGGCTTAGGATGATGATGATGATGATTCTCGTGTAGTGTCATGTAATTATGGTCCAAGAGGAATATGGGGTCCTATTTTGGGAGAAGCAGCTTCCCACCTTGTCAAAAACTTGCTTAATCTCAAAACGAGTGGTGGCAGCGAAATATGTACGAGTGAAATGCTAGTATATATCAGGTCCTAATTTGTACTCTATATATATGTACACATAATACTGCAGATTTTATGTACATATACTACCATAATATATGTACGAGTGAAATGCTAGTATATGTACATATATACTACAATATTATATATTTATCAAAACATTTTTTATTTTGATTTCATTGAGTTGTTTAAATTTCTTACAAATATGGTACCGCATTGTTCCCCATACAAAGCTTGTATAAGTGAAAGGATTTTTCACTAGACATGATGTGGCGTGACTCGGATAGCTTTGTCGCAGCAGAAAAATAGTAATTGAAGGAGCAGAGGAAAAGAAAGCACTGTCAATGAATGCATAGATTATACTTTATGCACTATTAGTAGACACATTGATGAATAAGATGTAATAAAATTTTGTTATTTTTTTGTTTTAATTATGTAAAATATTATATTAGAATAAGTTATTAAATAATTTTTTTAATTATAAATTATCATTTATAGTTTCTATTTTTATTCAATTCAATATAAAAATATTAAATTATTTAATTAAATTTTTGTTGAAGCTGTATGACTATCAACTTTAATTTGTGTTTGTTCAAGTCTATAATAACAATTTTTATATATTTGTGAATATGTTTGTGTGTCTCTGAATTTTTTGGGTAGAGGTTTAGCCTATTATAGGTATGTAAAAGCCTTGGCTGTTCTCCATGGTGCTAAGAACAACACCTTAGCTTCTAAAGCTGTGAGATGAACCAAAAGAATTAATTCCACGCAAACATAGGTTTGTTCTTAACACTCTTATTTTGTGCATATCACCATCATCACAGTTCACATATGCATCATTGTAGTTGAGATCTGTGGCTGCTTTGTATCGGTTATTGGTTTGTAAATGTAGTATGTTATGCTACATGTGCAGGTGTAACAATGTTCACTATCTATGTGAAGTACCAAAGGAAAAAAGAACTAGAAATGCTAACCATGCCCGAGTGACCTATATGAATAATTTTTTAGTCTTAGATTATTCTCTTCTGTTGTCTTTGATGGCATGTGTATTTGCATTAAAGTACAAGTGTGTGTGTCATCCAAGGCTATGTGAGTATTTATACGTGCATATAATACTGTAGTATATACATACAAATATACTTGGTATAAATGTACATATATACTGAGTATATATCGATGTATATACCGAGTATATACATAAGTGGGTGCATATATTTATTTGTAGACATCTATATATTGTCATACATACACACCCATTCACACACAAACACACTTTTGAATATATAATTACTCGGGCTGGTCTGGTCATCATCGTGCATTACTTAATGATGTAGGTAATAAAATCCATGGATATTAGAATTATTCAAAAGCTATGGAATGAAGATATTTCTGGTCTAGGCCAGCCAAGCAGATAAAGGTTGGTCTTAAAAATTTTAGTATTTGTGTTGGTATATAATTATCACATGGAACAAAGTGAACGTATGAGTAAATAAGTTTTCATGCTCTTGGTTCTGCAATGATTGGTTCTAATTATACTAGGGCTTAGGATGATGATGATGATAATGATGCTCATGTAGTGTTGTATAAGTCTAGTCCAGGAAGAATATCGGGTCCTATTTTGATGAAGCAACTTGTCATCTCATTAAAAACTCATGCAATCTCCAAACGAGTGGTTGGTATGGAAGTTCATCAGTCAAACATCATCGCCCATCCCACTTTTATTATTAGCGGCAACAGTAATGGGAGTAGCAGCAGTGATGGTAGTGGTGGTAGTGGTGGAAGTGGCAATAGTGGCAGTAGCAGCAGCGGTGGTGGCAGTAGCGGCAGCAGTGGCGGCTGCAACTGCAGGAGCGGTAGCAGTAGTGGGAGTAGCAGCAATAACAAAAAATGTGGTATATACATACTTATATACTCAGTATATACGTACATATAATATTACAGTATTTTATGTACATATATACTGAGTATATTTGTACTCGGTATATATGTACACATAATACTACATTTTTTATGTACATATACTACTGTAATATATGCACGAGTTAAATGCTAGTATATATGTACATATATTCTACAGTATTATATATTTATCAAAACATAACTTTTTTTATTTATTTTGATTTGATTGAGTGGTTTAAATTTTTTACAGATATTGTACTGCATTATTCTCCATACAAAGCTTGTATAAGTGAAGGGATTTTTCACTAGACATGATGTGCCATGACTCAGACTGCTTTGTCACATCAGAAAAATGGTGGTCGGAGGACCAGAGGGAGAGAAAGCAAACTCAATGCATGGATAGATTATACTTTATGCACTGTCGATAGATACATTGATGAATAAGATGTAATAAAATTTTTTTATTTTTTTGTTTTAAATTGTAAAATATTGTATTAAAATAAGTTATTAAATGATTTTATTTTTTGTTAATTATAAATTATCATTTATAGTTTCTGTTTTTATTCAATTTAATATAAATATATTAAATTATTTAATTAAAAAATTTTAAAATAAATTAAATTCTGAAAATAGTTTGAATTTAAAAAAAGCTAGGGAATATTCCCTAGCTATTTTAGCTTGGGATATTTTATTTTAGAATGTGATTTTTTCCGTTGCTAAAATTATTCTGCTAAGGTCTATTTCAGTCACTAATATTTAGAGATGGGCACTTTAGATTGGAAAAACATCTATTGTTATATTCATTTAGCGGCGAAAACTCTTATTTAGCGTGCTAATTTAACTAGACAAATTATTTTGTTTGCTAGGGATTTTTTCGTCGCTAAATTATTAGCTAGGGACACCTTCCCTCACTAAATTTTAGCAACGAGCACTTTAGACTTTGAATGATTCCGTCATTAATCCATCGCTATATCCCGTTTAGTGGTTGAAAATGCACATTTAGCTAAGAAATTTTACGTATCTATATGTGATTTTTTCTTTTAATGAATGACGAAGAGAGAAGAATCTAAATGGGACTATGTGAGCAACCTATAAAATCTTCCTCTTCTTGTTACCGGTAATATTATCATTACTTTTCTTCTTTGGAATGCTATATACATATCTCTGTCTCTCTCAATTTGATTACCACTGGTGGAGTTAGGTTTTTACAGAATATTTGTGTTTAATTTTTTCTTTAATTTTCCCCCAATCTTCCTTCTTTTTCCTTCTATTTTTATATCACTTATATGATCTTGACACTACAACATTAATGAAACAATAAATGGTCTGTGTAATCTTTGTTCTTTTACTGTTTAAATTTTTAGGGTTTTATTAATTTCAAATACTAAATATTTGCATATAGTTTCCTGCTTCTGTAACTTAAGAAAAAAAATTATTTTTAATTTTTTCTACCTCTGTAACATAAGAAAAAACAAACTTAATGTTTATGGGTTCTAATTTTGTTGACTTCAATAATATAATAAACAGATAACATTACATATAAACATTTATACTTTTATATATTCACATGACATTATATATAAATGTCAATACTTTAACACACACACACACACATGTAGTACATTATATATAAACACTGATATGTTTATAGAAATATATAATGTTATATATACATATTTATACATATGTATTAATGTTTAAAAATATCTATACAACATTTACATAAAACTATCCATTTATATACTTTTTTTTATATAACAATTATATAACATATAAAATGTTTATACATTTTTGTAAACATTTATATAACACATTTATTTTTATATAAATATATAATATTTATAATGTTTATATAAATGTGATATATATACTATATAATATCTATAAAAGTGTTACATATCTATAATTATATATAAGTAACATTTATATAAATATTTTAAACACAAATATTATATCTAAATGCTTGTATAATAATATAATCATATGCCATTATATTTGTTCCACAAGTACATCCACCGCCCATGTTGCCCCTACAAATATCACTCCAGTTCTCAAAAATTCATACCTGAAAGAAGCCATAAAACCTCTCACCATAGCTAACTCTTCTCCTCCTCCTTTTCTTTCTTTCAATTAATTTGAACTATTTAGGAAGGACTTAAGCTCACCATTATAAACACTGACAAAGAAAAAAGATGTGGCGAGGGTTTTAAAGGCGATGGAGAGGAAGAAAAGAAACATCGTGATTACAGAAGAGTGTGTGGCAAGGATAGAGAGCGTAGTAAGAGGAGTGAGTGAGAAAATGGAAATGATTAGATTAGTAATATTTCTTCTGTTCTCTTTTAGGAATCATTAAAAAGTAGATGTTGACCAGAAATTTATGGTGCTTAAGTGCATCGTAGATGGTTATTCGAAAATAAGAGTTGTTTTATATGTGGGTGATCTTAAATGGGTCTTTGATATCTGGCCAAATTATGGTTGGCAAGTAGGTAACAACATTACAAAGTACATTATCACAGAGATACAATGTCTGATCTACAGAATATGTGGCGAGACTAGAAATGAATGGCTCATGGGAATCACCATAGTCCAAACTTACATCAAGTGTAAAGTAGGCTTTCCCTTTCTGGAGACTATTTGGGAACTTTATCTAGTCACTGTTCAGTTGGAAGCCTGAATCTTAGCCTAAATCTCAACGGGTAAAATTATTCCCTTTTTTTTACTTTTTCTCTCAGATTTCTCTAGTGTAATATATCATTTACTTACTCTACCCATCAATGACTCAAATACACACCCACAAAGACACACACACACACACATACACCCACACACTCATTCATATGTACCATCGTGTCAACTATTATATATATGTGTGCATACATACTTCATATTTTACTAGTCACATATTTTACTAAGTTATAAAAAAGAAGAAAAATGGGTGCCGGAGCAAAACATCTACATGTGAGAGTGGCGATGTATGACAAAAGATTGAATATGGATTACTTACAAAAAGTGCAACATGTAGCCCCAATTGTTCCATTAACTTCGACAAAGAAACTCATGTTCAGAATATGAGTTCATTTCTGTAGGTTCTGCTTGCTCAAGTTTACAGTTGTGGCTCCAGTGGTATAAAGAAGAAAAGAGGGGTGATGATAAGGTGCCTATTTGTTTATATATATATATATATATATGTAATATGGCCTTGTCATACTCGAATGTATCTATATCATTTTCATCCTATTAAATGATTTGTTTTTTTCTTTAATCATGATTTAGAGTGATCCTGTCAACTTCAACAAATCAAGAGATCTTTCCACAAGTGGCTTCTCCATTTCAATCCAGAGAAAACTATCAAGTTAAATTTATCTTCATTAATTCTATTTTTGCATCATTTCTTTATCAAACCACCAACTAAACTTTGGCCACTCACTTGGAAATGTATATGGCCAATATGCAATATTGAAAGTAGAAATGAATCCAAACTAGATCTCATGTCAAACCCAAATTCAAGCCCAAATTCGGTATCATCAAGTGAGGCAGAAATTGATGAAGGTCTTGATTTTTAAAATTCAAAAGCATGGCACTGACCGTCATTCACAATGATGACCATTGCCACACTATTTCCACACACACTACTTTGGTAATATTTTTCAAACAAGCGTCATATTTTGGATTTTTTATTTAAAACATATTAATTTCGTACAAAACTCCTTTCTAACTTTCTTTTATTTAACCAAGGATTAATGCATGAACCTGAGAAACAAAGAAGAATATGTTGATGGATATTTGATTAGAAATCTTGTAGATATCTTGATTCAGTAATTTAAAATTAAACTCATGATTTTCTCGGTGTGTGAAATTTCTAGCAAATGGTAGTTGATGTTGCATGCACTAGACTATTTGTTTATCAGTAGCATTGTGTAGTATTCTTTATTGGTTTGTAAATGTAGTATGTCATGCTCCATGAGTAGGTGGTACAATGTTCTTTATCTGATTGGAGTATTAGAGGACAAAAAACTAGAAGATGCTGACCATGCCTAAGAGAATTATATGGGTATTTTAAGCCCTATTTTATTAACTTATATTGTCTTTGATGGTATCTGTATATGCGTGAAAGTACATGTGTCAGTATTTACACACACACCCAAAGGGATATACATACATGAACAAGTATACAGACAAGCAACTATTCCCAATGTTAAAACAATGATGTTTGAAGAGTAGCTAGATGCAAAAAGGGCATTGGCAGATACAAGGAAGGAGTAGGAGGTGGAGAGGAAATGCAGACTAGAACTAAAAAAAGCAATGCAGATGGTAATGGAGGGACATGCTCGGGTGCTAGAGCAGTTTAAAGATTTTGAGGAGTTGGGGGAGAGAAAACAACATCAATTTCATGAACAGATTATACTTTGTGCACTGTCATTAGATACATTGATTAAGAATAATATGTAATCAATTTTTGTTATGTTTCTATTTTACTATGTAACATATTGTATTAGAATATTTTATTATCTAATTTTAATTTTTTTTTAATATAAATAATTGTGTATAGTTTGTGTTTTTATTAAATTTAATATAAAAATTTTAAATTATGTAATTAAATTTTATGTAAATAATTAAAAATGTGAAAATTTTTGAATGAAAATAGTTATAGAATTTAACCTCACTAATTTAGCTAGGGAATTTACCCTTGCTAATTTAGCTAGGGAATTTACCCTAGCTAATTTAATTAGGGAAATTTCCCTTGCAATTTTTGCCAGGGAATATTCCCTCGCTAATTTGCTAGGGAATTTTCCCTTGCTAATTTGCTAGGGAATATTCTCTCGCTAATTTGTTAGGGAATATATTTCCTTAGTAATTTTTATGAGAAGCACTTGAGCTTGGGAATGGTTCCATCGTTAGTCTATCGTTATATCCAATTTAGCAAGGAAAAAAATGTATTTAGCTATGGTATTTTCCCAAGCTATTTGAGATTTTCTTTGTAGTGAGACATACATAGAGACAGATAGTAAGTTGGTCAGACCGTTTGATAGTCGAACAAATAGATAAACAAACAAATAGATATATAAATAGATAGACTAAATAACTTATAAACCAATTGACAGACTAACTGAAAGACAACCAAATAGATATGTATACTGACATACTGAAAGATAGACTAACTGATATAATTAATGATTGACTAATAGATAAATCAATTGTTATTCAAATAGTTTGAGAGAGATAATGATAGATAGATTGATAGACAAAAATATAGTGAACTTAATTGACAGATTGATAGAAAATTTGATAGATAGATTAATAGACAAATAGATAGAAAGCTAGATAGAAATATAGATAGATAAATAGATAGATAGAAAGATTCATCATATAGATAGATAGGTAAATAGATAGATAGATAGGGAGTCAGAAAGATAAATAGATAGATAGGAAGATAGACATACTGATAGACAGATAGATATATAGATAGATAGATGTATATATAGATAGATAGTGAGATAGATAGATATATAGATATATAGATAGATATATAGACAGACAGATAGATATATAGATAGATAGATAGACATTTAGATAGGTAGATTGATTGATTGACAACTAGATATGTAGATAGAATGATATATTTATTGATTGATAGATAGACAAATAGATAAATAGATAGATAAATAGATAGATAGATAGATAGACAAATAAATGGATAGAGAGATAGACATATAGATAATTATATAGATAGACAAATAGATAGATAGATAAATAGATAGATAAACATTCATAGATAGATAGAAAGACATATAAATAAACACATTGATAGAAAAATAGATCGATAGATAGGCAGATAGAAAGACACATAGATTGACAGATATATAGAGGGAAAGATAGATAGGTATATAGATAAATAGATAAACAGATTGATAAGATAGACAGATAGACAGACAAATAGATAGATAGATAAAATAGATAGATAGATAGATAAATAGATAGATATAGGGATAGAGAGGAAAAGAGATAGACAAATAGATAGATGGACATATAAAAATATAGTTAGACAGATAGATTAACAGATTATTTGACATATAGATAGTTAGAAAGATAGATAGATAAACAGATAGACAAATAGACAGTAGATAGAGATAAATAGATAAAAAGAAATATAGCTAGATAGATAGATAAACAAATTGAGATATTTTTAGATTGATAAATAGATAGACAGATAGATAAAGAGACAGATTGACACATACACATATAAACAAATAGATTAACACTCAAATAGTTCGGTAGAGAGACAAAATAGGAGGTTGTTAAATAGATAGATAAAAAGACACACATAGAGATAGAAAATCTATTATTTAGGCAGGTAGATAGCCATGTAGGTAGATAGATGGACAAATAGATAGAAAGATAGATCGACTAACTGACTGACTAACTAAATCACAGACAGACTAACAAATAGATAGACAGTCATATAGATAGACGGACAGATAGATAGATAGACAGAATTATTCACCGACACATGGAAACATAGATATATGAATAGATAGACATATAGAAAAATACATAGATAGACAGATACATAGATAGTTTGAAATATAGCTTGATATATTAATTGATAAATAGATATATAGATAGATAGATAGATTAATTGATTGATAAACAGATAGATAGACAAATAGATAGGAAGATAGATAAACATATTGATTTATTGATTGATAGAAAGATAAATAGAAAATAAATAGATAGATAGAATGACAGATAAATAGATAGATAGATAGACAATGAAAGAGATAGATAGATAGACTGATATATAGATACATAGATGGACAAATAGATAGATAGAAAGATAGATTAATACACTAATCATTAGATTGATAGAAAGACAAATAGTTAGATAGATCGATAGATAAAAAGATAGAAATGAATATATATAGATAGAGAGATAGATAGAAAGAAAGATAGATAGAGAGATAGAAAGACAGATAGATAGATAAATAGAAAGATAGGTATAAATAAAGATCAATAGATAGTTAGATAGATAGACAAAAAGATAGAAAGATAGACACATAGAAAAAAAGATAGACAAATATAAAGATAGACAAATATAAAGATGGATAGATAGATAGATCAATACAGAGATAGACAAATAGAAAGACAAATAGATAGATAGATAGATAAATTTATCGTTAGATATATAGACTGACAGATAGATAGATACATAGATAGATAGATTGATAGACATATAGATATAAAGATAGATAGAGAGTTAGATAGAGATATTGAAAGACATTGATAGATAAATTTATTGAAAAATTGATAGATAGACTAAGAGTGAGATAGATAGACAAATAGATGGATAGAAAGATAGATAGACAGAAAGATACATAGACATATAGAAATAAAGAAGAATAGATAGATAGATAAACAAATAGATAGTAGAAATATAGTCATATAGATAGACAGATAGATAGACAAATAGAAAGAAGATAAATAGATAGATAGATAGATAGATAGACAAATTGATAGACATATAGATAGAAAAATATATTGATAGATAGATATACAAAAAAATAGATAGTTAAATAGAGTGTTATATAGATAGATACATAGATAGATTGATGGAAAGATAAATCAATAGATAGATAGATAGATAGATAGATCAATGGATTTATAGATAGAATGATAAATATATAGACACATAGATAGATAGATAGATAGATAAATAGGTAGATAGATTGAAAGATAGATTTATAGGTAGATAGATTGATTAAAGATGGATAAAAAGAAAAATAGATAGTTAGAAAGAAAGAAAGATAGATAGATATATAGATATATAGATATATAGATTGATAGATAGATGTACTATTAGATAAACATGTAGATAGACACATAAATACATAGATAGATAGACAGATTAATAGATAGATAATTATACACATAGATAGACACATAAATTCATAAATACATAGATGGATAGATATACTGACAAATAGATAGTTATATAGAGAAATAAATCGATAGATATATAGATAGAAAAATGTATATATAAATAAATAGATAGACAGATAGATAGATGGATGGATTGATATATTGAACAATAGATAGATAGATAGATAGAAAGACAGATAGATAGATAGATAGATAGACAAATAGATTGAAAGATTGATAGATAGATAGAATAATAGATATATTCACAAGTAGATAAATAGATAGACAAATAGGTATATAGAATGATAGATAGAATGATAGATAAATAGAATAATATACACATATATACAAATAGATAGATATATAGATAGATAGATAGACTGATAGATAGATAGACAGATAGATAGACAGACAGACAGATAGATAGACACCCCGATATAGAGGTAGGTAGGTAGATAGTTATTTAGATAGACACACATATAGATAGATAGGTGGATAAATAGAAAAATAGATAGATAAATAGATTGATAGATTGATATATATATATATATATATATATATATATAGATTGGTAGACATATAGATAGATATTTAGATAAACAAACAAATAGATATATAAAGATAGATAGATAGATAGACAGACAGACAGATGGATGGATAGATAGATAGATATATAAAGAGATAGATATATATGCATTCATAGATTAGATTAATAGACAATTAGGGATTCAGCAAGATAGATTGATAGATAAATAGGATATATATACTGTGTATACATTGCTGCCATCATGCTCTTCAATATATCTATCTATATATGTCTATCTATAGATGTGTACTATATGAAAATTGATAAATAGATAGTTAGATAGATATATGTAAGTGTCAAATAGTGTGAATTTTGAGGACAGATATACATATCTATATCTATATATTTATCTAGATGTTTATTTATATATCTATCTATATTTTATTTATCTATCTATCTATTTATATATATATATTTATCTATCTATCTATCGATTTGTCTTTTATTTTATCTATCAATCAATCTATCAATCAATTTATGAATCTCTCTATGAATCTATCTATCAATCTTTCTACCAATCTATTTATTGATTTTTTATCAATCTATATATCAATATGTATATATATATATATATATATATATATATATATATATCTTTGTATCTATCTATCTCTTTATCTATCCATCAATCTATCTATCAAAATGTCTCTTAATATGTCGAGCAATATATCAATTAATCTTCCTATCTATATGTATATCTATTTATCTATCTATCTATCTATCAATCTATCAATTAATCAATCAATCTGCTTGTTTATTTGAATGTCTATTAATTAGTTTGTCTGTTTATTTATCTTACTATCTACCAGTCTATTTGTCAAACGATCTATCAGCCTATCTATTTGTCTATATATCTATCTAACTATCAGTATATCTATCTATATAATTATATATATCTTTGTTTGTCTATCTTACTATCTATTTGTCTATTTATTTATCTAACTATGTGTTTATCTATTTGTCAATTTGTCTATATAAATATCAATATATCTATTTTCTATGTGTTTGTCTATAAGTTTGTATATATATCTCTCTATATGTCTATCTATCTATCTATCTATCAATAAATCTATCTCTATATCTATTTGTCTATCTTTCTATCTAAATGTCAATCTATCTATCTTTCTTTCTTTCTATTTATCTTTATATTTATCTATTTATCTATCTGTCTATCTAACTTTTTATTTATATGTCAGTCTTTTTATTTGTCTATCTATTCATCTATATTTCTCTCTGACTATCTATATATCTGTCTATCAATTTATTTATTTATTGGTCTATCTATCTATCTATCAAACTATCTGTCAATCTTTTTATATATTTGAATATCTATTTGTCTATCTTTCTATATGTCTATCTATCTATATATCTATTAGTTTATTTATTTGTTTATCTATCTGTCAATCAATCTATCTGTCTATTTGTGTGGTTATCTGTCTATCTATATGTTTATCTATTTGTCTGTCTATCTATTTGTATATCTATCTATTTATCTATCTATCTATCTATCTATCTATCCATTTGTCTATCTATCTCTTTGTCTATCTTTTATATATTTGTTTATCTATCTGTCAATCAATCAATCAATCTATCTATCTATGTGTCTATTTATCTATCTATCTATTTTTCTATATATCTATTTATTTGTCTATATATCTATCTATTTATTAATAAATCAATCTTTCTTTTTATTTATCTAACTATATGTATATCTATCTGTCTATCTATCAATATATTTATATTTCAAATTTCTATCTATTTGTATATCTCTCTATCTATCTAAATAACTATATATATATGTCTATCTATCAATCTATAAATCTATTTATCAATTTATCCCTCAAATTGTTTAGCAATCTATCTATCAATTTGTGTATCAATCTAACTATCAATCTATCTATCATTTAATCTTTAAATCTATCTTTCAATCTAATTATCAATCTGACTATCTATCTATCTAAATATTAATCTATCTAGAAATTTAGCAATCAATTTGTCTATTGATCTATTTATTTATATATCTATCTATTTTTCTAACTATCTATCTATCTTTTTGTCTATCTATCTATTGATCTATATATCTATATATCTATCTATATGTCTAACTTTTGTTTATCTATTAGCCTTTTTGTATGTCTATTTGTCTATCTATCTATATGTCTATATATATATATATATATATCTATCTATGTATCTATTTGACTATCTATTTGTTTATATATCTACCTATCTATCTATCTATATGTCTATATGTTTATTTATTTGTCAATCTATCTATTTATATATATTTCTATATATCCGTCTATATATCTATGTGGATATCTATCTATCTATATGTCTATCTATCTTCCTATCTATCTGTTTGTCTATTCATCTATTTATCTGTCTTTCTAACTACAAATCTATTTGTATATCAATCTATTTGTTAATTTATCTATTCATTTGTCTAACTAGCTGTCAATCTATATCTCTATCTATCTATCTATTTATCTATTTATCAATCAATCAATCTCTCTATCTATCTATATATCTAATTATATATTTATGTATTTATCTATATATTTATCTTTTTATATATCTATCTATTTATATTTGTCTTTGTCTATCTATCTATCTATCTATCTATGTATCTACCTATAAATCTATCTATTTACCAATCTATCTATATATAAATATTATTATATATCTATCTATCTATCTATCTATGTATATGACTATTTGTATATATATCTATCATGTTTATATGGCTATCTATCAAGTTGTATATATTTCTAAATATATATATATATATATATATATATATATATATCTATCTATCTATCTATTTGTCTATCTTTAAATCAGTCTATCTATTATCTGACTATCTAATTATATATCTATGTATCTATCTAGTTGTTTATATATATATATATATATATATATATATCTAGTTGGTTATCTAGTTGTTTATCAATATATATATATATATATATATATATATATATATATATATATATATATATATATATATATATATCTATCTATCTATCTATATAATTATCTATCTATGTATCGATATATCTAATTATACATATGTTTATCTTTCTATCTATTTAATTATCTATTTTCCTATATGTCGATCCCTCTATCTTTCTTTTTTTTTCTATATTTCTTTCTATCTATGGATCAATCTATCAATCTATCTATCTAATTGTCCATCTACCTATCAATAGATCTATCTATCTAATTTCTTTCAATCTTTCTATTTATCTATCAGATTATATTTTTACCTATCAATCTATAGAACTAACTATTAATTATCTTTCTATATATCTAACTATCTTTCTAATTTTATATATATATATATATATATATATATATATATATATATATATATCTCTAACTAACTAACTATATGTGTGTCTATATATCTACATATCTGTCTATATATATATATATATATATATATATATATATATATCTATCTATCTATCTATGTTTCTATCTATCTATCTATCTATATCTCTATCTATCTATTAGTTATTCTCTTAATCTATCTATCTATTTTTTTGTCTATATTTCTATCATTTTATATTTCTATCTATCTATATTTCTATCTATATATTTATCTATATTTTTTTCTATAAATGTGTCTATCATTATGTCTTTCTATCTATCTATCTGTCTATTTATCATTCTGTCTATCTAACTTACTAACTATCTAACTATTTGAGTACATATTGATATGACTATCTATTTATCTATATATATATATATATATACACCTATATATCTATCAATTGTTTATTTATCTATCTTTCTTTCTTTCAATCAATCTATCTATCTATCTATCTATCCATCCATCTATCTTTATTTCTATCAACCTATCAATCTATCTACCTATCTATTTGTATGTCGGTCTATGTGTCTATTATTCTATATGTAATCCTATCTAGATGCCTATCTATCTATATATGTTTATATCAATCAATCAATCTAGCTATCTTTTTTTCTATCTATCTTTCGATCTATATATTAATCTATCTTTTCTATTTCTATATATCTATCTAGTATCTATCTATAAATATTTCAATCTATCTGTCTATATACCTATTTATATATCTATTTATCTTTCTATCTATCTATCTATTTATCTAATTATTTATCTATCTTTCTATCTACATATCTATATATATATATATATATATATATATATATATATATATGTCTGTCTATCTGTCTATTTGTCAATCTATCTATCTGTCTATATGCCTATCTATCTATCTTTCTATCTAGCTCTCTATCTTTCTATCTATTTAAATAGCTTGCAAGCTTTTAATCTATCTATATATCTACCTATCAATATATCTATTTATCTTTCTATCTAGCTATCTATGTATATATCTATCAACTTATCAATCTGACTATATATCTATCTATCTGGTAATCTATCTCTCTATTTATCTATATGCCTATCTATTTAATTATCTATCAATTAATCAAATAAATCAATCTATCAATATATCCTTCTACCTATCTATATATCTATCAATCTATCTAAATATATATATATTTTTTATATATCTATCTATCTATATCTACTTTCTATTTATCTAACTATCTATCTATATATTTTTTATTTTTTTATATCTATCTATCTTTTTAATTATATATATATATATATCTATCTATCCATCTATCTATCTATCTATCTGCATATCTATCTATTTATCTATCTTTATGTCTATCTATATATCTATCAGTTTATCTATCTATCTATCTATATGTCTATATGTCTATATGTATATATATATATATATATATATCTTTATTTATATATCAATGTATTTATCTATGTATATTTTTATCTATATATCTATACATCTATCTATGTATCTATCTATATCTATTTATCTATCTACCAATCTACTAATCTATCTATCTATCTTTCTTTCTTTCTATCTTTCTATCTTTCTGTCTATCTATTTATCTGTTTATGTGTCTATCTATATATCTATCTATATGTTGTTCAGTTTAGTTATCTTTCTTTCTATATATCTATCTATCTTTTTATTTATCTATCTAACTATAAATCTATTTATCTATCTAATTATCTATCTATCTATCTATCTATCTAACTTTATATCTTTTTGTATGTATATATATCTATCTGTCTGTCTGTCTATCTATCTATCTATCTATTTGTTTGTCTTTCTGTCTGTCTATCTTAATATTATCTATTTGTCTAATTATCTATAAATCAATTAATCTCTCTATATTTTTTTATTTCTATGTTTTTGTCTATTTAATTATCTATCTAGCTAGCTATCTATCTATCTATTTATCTACCTATCTATTTATCTATCCACCAGTCAACCTATCTATCTATGAAACTATCTATCTGTCTATCTGGCTATGTTTCTATTTTTCTATCTATCTATATTTTTATCTATTTATTTGTCTTTCTGTCTATATATCTTTATTTTTATCTATCTATTTATTTATATATCTAGCTATCTTACTATGTATCTATTTGTATGTCTATTTATCTCTCTATCTATATATTTATATATCTATTTGTATATTTATCTATCTTTTTATCTATAATCTATCTATCTGCTTGTCTGTCTATCTATCTTTCTATCTACACTCTATCTATCTATGTGTCTATCTAACTATCTATTAATCTATCTATCTACCTATCTGTCTATCTATCTATCTAACTATCTATCTATTTGAGTAGGACTATCAATCTATCTATCTGTTTATCTATTAGATAGATAGATTTTCTATCTATATGATAGAAAATCTATATATTTTAGCCTCATTTTATCTTATAGTATGTAAGTGTCAATTTATTGCATATTTACTATATAATTTGAAATTCTCTATCTATCTATATGTCTATAGATAGATAAAGACATATGTATAATTGAAACATAGATAAATATAGATATATACTATAGATATAGTTACATATATACACATATAGATAGATTGACAGAGAGATAGACAGATAGAGAGATAAATTAATAAACAGATAGATAGATAGATAGATATATAGATATATAGATAGGTAGACGGATAGATATATAGATAGATATACAAATAGATAGATAGATATATAGATATAGAAACATAAATATATTGATAGATGGATAGACTGACATATAAACAAAGAGAAAGATAGGTAAACTGACAGATAGACAGATAGATAGATAAATAGACATATAGATTGATGATAGATAAATAGACATAAAAATTGATGATAAATAGACATATAGATAAATATATATATATAGACAGATATATAGACAGATAGATTGATTGAAATATAAATAGATATGATGATAGATAGATATATAGAAACATAGATAGAATGATAGTTAGATAAATAGACCAATAGATAGACATATTGATAGACAAATAGATAGATAGATAGATAGATAGACAGACAGATAGATAAATAGATAGATAAACAAATAAATAGATATATTGATAGATATATTGATACACAGATAGTTAGACAGAAAGATAGACTTATAATTAGTTAATAGAAAGACCAATTGATAGACATATAAATAGACGGTTAAATAGCCAAATTTATAGATAGGTAGATTGGAAAATAAATAGAAATATAGATAGACAGATAGATAGACCACTACTACAAAAACCATAATCAAAGACGCTTAAAAAACATCATTATATATATATAATGTCGCTTATCGATAGCATCATCCGCTAGCGTGACATAAAAAGTCTATACATATAATGATATTTTTTTGCAGTGTCATTGAATCATACCTTGACGCTAAGATAAAGTGTCATTTTATTAACTATGATACTTAGTAAAAGCATCAAGGATGATTATGATTTAAATAAATTTAAATTTAATAATTATTGTGAATATATTTTCACCTGTTATTGTAATACTACATGCACATAAGAACAACATTTGTTACAATCCATACAAAGAATATAGTTTTCTAGTACAAATGGGAACTCAGACTTCATACAAATCAAAAAATATATATATAACATAATTTCAACATTCATTTCTTAAATTCAATTCAAAATTTCTGATATATGCAACCCTTGTGTGCCTTAACTCCATAAAACTAGTTCCTGCTAGCATGACAAAGTTGAGAGTTAATTTCCAAATAATGTAACCTACATACAAAAAGATGAACAATAAATACTTACACTATATATCTATGATAATTATTGTGGTGAACTTTAAAATAATAGATAATTATCACATAATAACAAAGTATGTTATGTCTAACAATTTATCTATAGATAATATGCACATGTAGTATATATAGATATATACTACCATACATGCTATAGATAGATATACTTTATATATCTATCTATATAGAAAGTATAATTGACTAACATTTTATCTAAAATATTTTATAAAATATTGTAGATATATAGATATATTCAGATATTTTCATGATTTGTGTATAACCATTTTGCTAAGATGGATAGATAATGGGTAGATATGTGATATATGTAATATTAACACAAAATGAACCTATATATATATATATATAACTTTGTATTCTTTCTATCTTATGCAAGTATCGATAGCCAGTTAATGAACCTATAACAATATCTATCTATATAGTAACATCTAAATAGACCTTTGAAGATTTCATTCCATCTCAAAATGATTTACATATCTACCTCATTTTTTATATTTAATAAACACTATTTGAATATATACTGTAGTATAATCTATCTGCTCACTAGATATATATATTCGTGTTGGTTATATATATTTATCTATCAATAGAATAGTGGTTATACATAAATATTATGATATTTATTGATACTTTAAATGCCTATATATCTATTTGCCTATATTTCTATCAATCTATTTATCTATCTATTTTTTTATTTATCAATTTATCTATCTTTTTAACTATCTATCTATATATCATATGTATCTATTTGTTCTTATTTCTAGATGCTAATCTGTATATCTATGTATCTATTTATCTATATATCTAACTATCAATCTATCTTCTATCTTTCTATCTATTTGGCTGAGTATCTATGTATCTATTTATCTATCTATTTGTCTATCTCTCTATCTTTTTATCTAACTTTTAGTCTATCAGTGTATGTGTCAATCTATCTTTTAGTCTATTAGTCTATTAGTCTATGTGTCTATCCATCTATTTTTCTATCTATCTATATATTTATATGTCTATTTATTTTTCTATCCATCTATCTACCTGTCTATTTGTTTATCAGATTATGTGTTTATCTGTCTATTTATCTATATGTCTATTTGTATAACTGTCTATTTATCTTTATATGTGTATATATTTTTTGTGTCTATCTATTTATCCATCTATCTATATAACAGTCTAATTGTATTTTTCTCTAAAAATCTATCTATCGAGATATATATATATATATATATACATATATA
>JAREIK010003626.1:70775-215775 GCA_029783825.1 Sapria himalayana | reverse complement strand
TTGGATAACTTTAAGCCTACCTATTCCCTAGTGCTAGTCACATCCTAAACAAAGTGGGATGTGACACTGTCTATCTATATTTGTTTGTTTATCTATCGATCTATCTATAATTCTATCTGCCTATTTGTCTATCTATCTATCTATATATTTATTTATCATCAATCTGTATATGAATCTTTTTATCTATCTGTTTATCAATTTGTCTATCAAAGTGTTTATTAATATATATATCAATCTATTTATCTATTTAACTATCAATCTGTCTATCAGAATATCTATATATCTATCTATGTGTCAACCAATCCGTCTATCTAACAATCTATATATTTGTCTAAATATTGGTCTTTCTATATATTAATTAATTTGTTTCTGTATATATCTGTCTATCTATCTATCTATCTTTCTAACAATATGTCTATCTATCTATATATCTAACTAACTATCTATCTATATATCTAAAAATATACATATCAATCGGCTATTTATCTATCTATCTATATATCTATTTTTCTTTTGTGCGCCAATTTATCTATGTCTGTATATGAATCTATCTGTCTCTTTAACTTTCATTCTTTCTATCTATATGTCTGTGTATCTTTCTATCTATCTATTTATATATCTATTTACCTAACTATTTATCGTTCTATCTAACTATCTATTCACATGTTTGTCTATATATTTGTATATCGATCTATCTATTTATCTGACTATCTAACTATCTATTCATATGTTTGTCTATATATTTGTATATCTATCTATCTATTTATCTGTCTATCTATCTTTTAATCTATATGTCTATCTATCTATCTATCACTTTATCTATCAATATATTATCTATCTATCGATCTATATATTTATATATGTATTTGTCTATATATCTAATTATCTGTCGGACTGTGTATCTTTTTGTCTATCTATCTATATATCTATCAATATTTTTATTCATCTATCTATCTGTCTGTCTATATGTCTCCCTATCTATATTTCTATATTTCTATCTTTTTATCTATATATATATATATGTACATTAAACTATCTATCTATTTATATAACACTATGTCTATCTATCTATGTATATATGTATCTATGTATCTATGTATCTATCTCTCTAACAATCTATCTATCTATTTGTCTGTCTGTCTATTTATCTATCTATTTATCTATCTATCTATATGTATGTCTATCTATTTATATATATATATATATATATATATATATATATATCTATCTATATACATACATACATATATATATATATATAATCTATCATTATATCTATCTATTTATCTATTTATCTAAATGTTTATCTATGTGTCTATCTATTTGTCTATATATCTATTTATCTATCTATATTTTTGTCTATCTATATATCTTTTTATCTATGTATCTGTGTATATTTATATCTATCCTTCTATCTATCTCTTTGTCTATCTATCTATATATCTAACTATCTTTCTATTTGTCTAACTATCTATCCATCTAGCTATATATATATATGTCTAATTGTCTATTTATCTATCTACCTATCTATCTATTTAACTATATGTTTATCTATCTATTTATTTATCTATCTGTTTTTCTATCTTTTTGTCTATATATATATATATATATATATATATATATATTGATCTATTTATCTATGTATCTATCATTATGTCTATCTATCTATCTATATATTTATATGATTATATATTTATCTATATATCTATTTATCTATCTTTTTATCAATCAATTTATCTATATGTCAATCGAACAATCTGCCTATATTTCTAACTATCTTTCATTCTATCTATTTGTCTATCTATCTCTCTATCTATCTTTTTATATTTCTATCTTTCTATTTGTTTATCTATCTATCTATCTATCAATCTAATTATCTTTTGATCGATCTTTATAACTCTCTAACTATCAATTTTTTATCAAACTATCTATAAATTTGTCTATAAATTTTCCTATCAATCTATCTATCAATCTATCTATTAGTCTATATATCAATCTTTCTATCAATCCATCTGTCTATCTGTCGATCTATCTTTGTATCATTCTGTTTATCAATATTTCTATTTATCTATAATTTTATCTATCTTTATTTCTATCTTTCTATTTGTTTGTCAATTTATATGTATATATGTTTATCAATATATCTGTCTATCGATTTGGCAGTATTTCTATCTATGTATTTGTTTATCTATTTGTCTATCTATCTATCTTTATGTTAATCTATCTATCTATCCATTTGTTTATCTATCACTATATTTGTATGTCTATCTACCTATTTATCTATTTTTCTATCTATCTTACTATCTATCTATCTTACTATCTATCTATCTGTATATCTATCTTCCTGACTTTTATATTTCTATCTATTACTTTATCTATCTATTTATCTATCTATATTTTTGTCGTCTATATTTCTGCCTATATTTATATGTATTGATCTGTCTATCTATTTATCTATCTATATGATCTATATGTCTATCTATCTATATGCATGCCTATCTGTCTATATATCTTTTTATCTTTATATCTATCTATCTATATATCTATTTGTGTATCTATCTATCAATCTATATATCTATTTATCTATCTATCTATCTATTTATTTATCTATTAACCTATATTTATAACAAACTATCTATTTATCTAATAATCTATCATTTTGTTTATCTATCTGTCTATATTTCTATCTATCTTTCTTTCTATCTATTTGTCTATCTATATGTATATCTATATGTCTATCTATATTTTTATCTATCTAACTTTCTATTTGTATATTTATCTGTCCATCTATTTCTCCATCTATATATTTGTCTATCTACTTATCTATGTGTCTGACAATCTATTCATCTATCAATATATTTAATAATCTATCTATCTGTTGATTTTCCTATAAAATGGACTATCAATTTGTCTATAAATCTATCTATCAATCTTTTTATCAATCTATCTATAAATATTTCTATCAATTAATCTTTCTATCTATCATATATATGACTATCAATCTATCTATCAATCTTTCTATTTATTTGCCTATCATTCTTTCTTTCTTTCTATCTTTGTATCTATTTGTTAATTTATCTATCTTTCTGTCTATCAATCTATATGTTTGTCAATATGTTAGTCTTGCCATCATTCTATTTTTCTATCTATTTGACTATCTGTCTCTAAACTCTTTCTATATGTTAATCTAACTGTCAATTATCTCTCTATATATTTCTCTATCTATCACTATATCTATGTGTTTATCTACGTGTCTATCTATCTTTCTATATATATATATATATATATATATATATATATATCTATTTATATGTTTATCAATCTATTTATATATCTATATCTTTATCTATCTATCTTTCTGCCTATATATATGTCTATTGATATATCTATCTATTTGTCTATAAATATCTCTATCTATTTATTTATCTATCTGTCTATATATCTAATTGACTATTTATTTACTTATTTCTCAGCCTATTTATATATCTATCTATCTATTTTTACATCAAACTCTTTATTTATCTATCTATCTTTCATTTTGTCCATCTAACTATTTATATTATTATCTATCTATCTTTCTATTGATTTGTCTATCTATCGTATTATCTATCTTTCTTTCTTTCTATTTGTCAATCTATCTGTCTATTTATTTCTCTATCAATTTATCTATCTATCTACCTATCTATGTTTGTGCTTATCTATTCATCTATCTATATATCTATATAATAATAAATCTATCAATCTATCTATCTATATATCAATTTTTTATCAAACATTCTATCAATTTGCATAAAAATATTTTTATAAATCTGTCTATCAATTTATCTACCATTGTTTTTATCAAACCATTTATATATTTGTAGATCATTGTGTCTATTAATCTGTCTATCAATCTTTCTTTTTATTTGTATATCTATCTATCTTTCTTTCTATATTTTTCTTATTTTGTAATTTATCTGTGTATTTATCTATCAGACTTTCTATTTATTAATTTGTCACTCTATCTATCTATCTATCTATTTGTCTGTCTCTCTGTCTCACTGTCTATCTTTCGATGTTTCTATCTTTCTATCTATCTATCTTTCTTTTGATTTGTCAATCTATCTGTCTATCTATCTTTTTATCTATCTATCTATCTATCTATCTTTCTATCTGTCTATCTATCTGTCTGTCTATTTCTCTATCTATTTAGCTATCTATCTACCTATCTATGTTTGTGTTTATCTATTCATCTATCTATATATCTATATAATAATATATCTATCGATCTATCTATCTATTTATATATCAATTTTTTAATCAAACATTCTATCAATTTGTCTAAAATTCTTTCTATCAATATGTCTATCAATCGGTCTATCAATTTATATATCATTCTTTTTATTAAATCATTTATATATCTGTAGATCTATGTGTCTATTAATCTGTCTATCAATCTTTCTTTTTATCTGTCTATCTATCTATCTATCTTTCTATATTTCTTTCTATTTTTTAATTTATCTGTGTTTTTATCTATCAAACTTTCTGTTTATCAATTTGTAACTTTTTCTATCTATTTATCTATCTTTCTGTCTATCTATCTATCTAACTTTGTATCTATGTACTTACCTATTTATCTTTCTATCTGTCTATCTATGTATATGAATGTCAATATTTCTGCCTATATATCTATCTAAGGATCTATCTATCTATCTATATATCTATATGACAATCTATCTGTCTATCTATCTGTCTATCAATCTTTCTATCAATCTATCTATTTATCTATATATATAACTAATTATCTTTCTTTCTATCTTTCTATTTGTTTGTCAATTTATCTGTGTGGCTGTCTATCAATATGTTTGTATGTATATATGTCAGTATTCTATCTGTCTATATATCTATCTAACTATTTGTCTATATATCAATCTGTGTGTGTGTGTGTGTTTGTGTGTATGTGTATATATCTATCTGTTATCATTTTATCAATCTATATGTCTATCTATATCTCTATAAATCTGTCTATCTAAGAGTTTATTTATCTGTCAATCTATCACTCTATTTATTTGTTTATTATCTTTCTATCTATGTATCTATCTATCTATCTATCTATCTTTCTTTCTTTCTATTTATCTTTCTTTCTATCTATCTTTCTGACTATATATCTGTCTGTATATCTATATATCTATCTGTCTATTTATTTATCTATCTGTATGTCTATCTATCTATATATTTATTTATCTAACTATATGTTTATCAAACAATGTATCTATCTATAAATCTATTTATTTTTCTATCAATTTGTCTACCTGTCTATCTTACTATTTGTTTATCTATTTGTCTTTCTATTTATATGTCTATATATATATATATATATCTATTCGTTTATATATCTACCTATCTATCTATTTATATATCTATCTATCTATTTATCTATGTTTTATCTATTTATTTGTCTATCTATATATATCTATATATCTATCTATCTATTTGTCTATCTATCTATCTATATATTTGCCTATGTACCTAGATATATATGTCACTAATTATCTATCAAACAATCTATCTATCTATCTATTTATCTTTATTCTTATCTATCTATCTATCTTTTTGTCTATCTATCTATCTTTTTATCTATCTATCTATCTATCGAATAATTTATCAATTTATCCATCTTACTATCTATCTATATATCCATCTATCTAGATATTTGTCTATCTATCTATCTATCTATATGTCTTTCTATCTCTCTTTATCTTTTTGTCTTTCTTTCTATCTATATTTTTATTTTTCTTTGTGTCTATATATTTTTTTATCTATTTGTATATCTATATATCTATCTATTTGCTTTTTTATCTTATATCTATCTTTGTATCTAATTGTCTATCTATCGATTCATCTTTATATTAATTTATAAATCTATTTTATCTAGCAAAAATGTCTATATATCTATCTTTCATTCGATCTTTCAAACTATCTATCAAACTATATATCAATCTATATATCCATCTGTCTATCTATCTATATATCTGTCCATCTGTCTATCTTTCTATGTTTGTTCTTATATATCTATCTATGTGTGTACCTATATAACTATCTCTATATCTATCTATATATATTTTTCCCTATCTATTTGTCTATCATTCTATCCATCCATCTGTATATCAATATTTCTATCTATCTATCTATCTATCTATCTTTCGATCTATATTTATATCTAACTATCTAACTATCTTTCAATTTATTTATTTATCTATTTGTCTATCTAAATGTCTATCTATCTATCTGTCTATCTATATTTTTGTCTATCTATCTATATATCTATTAATTTTTCTATCAATCAATGAATCTATCTATCTATATATCTATGTGTCTATCTATCTATCTATCTGTCTATTTGTTTATCTATCTGTCTATTTGTTTATCTATCTGTCTATCTGTCTATCTATCGATTTGTGTATCTATTTTTTTTTAAAAAAGGCTTTTAACATTTATTAAAGAAAACATATCCCTCACTTGTAGGTGGAGGAAGACCTTTACAACATTTGAAAACTTAAAAGACATACTATTTACAGACCAATATCCTAGCCAATAATTCAGAGAAACTATCATTTCCTTAGGATTAGTTGAAGCAGTAACCGCTCTCTGTATGATTCTTCCCTATTATATGACATTGAACAGCAGGGAGACTTTCCACTCCAGTGGTTATATTTGTCTCAGCAGTGAGAGTTCTCCTAACAGCAACAGGGAGCACTCTACATGTGCTTTGGCAGCAACAGACAGCAACTAATCCTAACAGCAACAGACAGCAACAGCAGGAGTTCTCCTGACAGCAACAGGCTTTGGCAGCAACAAGTTTTCCATGATATGTACTCAGTGAAGGCTCTTTATTTGATATTGTCACTGCATATTTATGGAAGCAGTTTTAGCAGCATCCCTATAGACTCTTTCGCTAGTTTTAGACAGCAGCAGCATCCTCACTAGAGGCTCTTTAACAACAGCATCCACTATAGATTAGTGTTGCCCATGTGGACGAACCTCTATATCTCCTTTCCCCCGTGCGTCTGGCTCTAATCTTCACAAGATTCCAGCCGTCTTCCTTCCTCGTGTATTCGCTGTTGATCCTAGAACAAAACCAAAGAGAAAACAAAAAAACAACCGTGCCTACCAGAACTTGACACCCTACTACCCTTATTCTTGATTAAACTAATATAACATAAGGCAAGCTCCACAGTGTTAACGATTTCTCCCCTTTAACATCTGCAAGGAAAAGACAGAATACATATTGTCCTGCAAAGAAAATCAAAATACATCCTTTCTGAAGAGGTTATCGACTTCTGCCAAAATGCAGAATTAGCACATATTTTGAGTATGCAGAAATTCTAAATTACATACATATTATTTTAACAACCATACAGTATAGCTATGCACCATTCTGCCAAAATGCAGAATTAATATATCCTAAAATGGGATCTCCTTCATATATATCCATTTGGCTCAATCTCCATCCTTCCATTCCAGTTAATTGTGAGACAGAAATTCTCTGCAAATGAATTCCCGCACAATCCAGCAAACAGATGAGACTATGTCATATCTTCGTGGTCTGTTTATTTGTTCTAATATAAGGAAAACCCATTTTATCTAAACATGCTATTCCCTTTAGTTTATTTGGAATGAATTTCTCATTATAATTTATATTTCCTCTGGTGGTGCCTATTTTAGATAGACAGTCCGCTAGATTATTAGCTTCTCTATATATATGTATTATTGAGGCCTTCAATTCTTCCAAAAGATTAAGAATAACTTTTAGATCCTCTTCATTCCTCCATAATATTTTCTTATTAATTACAGTATCAACTAGTAATTTTGAGTCTACCTGAACTTCAATGTTTTTAAAGTTTAGCTGCTTACATATCTCTAACCTTGATTTTAATGCTCTAATTTCTGATTCTAAAGCCAAGGATGCCCTAATAGATCTGGTAAATGCTCTCTGTACTGTCCCTGTATGATCTATTATTACCTCGCCTCCTCCTTCTATTCCAGTGTCCCTGCTAGAACTCCCATCCGTATTAAGTGAAAGTTGCCAACCGGCGGAGCATTCCACTATATACATTTAGCCCATTGCTATTTTAACACTTTGTATGTGAGATCCCATTCATTCTCAAGCTTCTTTTCTTGTTTCAAATCATGTATTACTATCGATTTTATTTTTGATATATTATATATCTCCTTTCTAATATCTTTTATAATTTCTGTTAAGTTCATCCTTATATTTTCAAATTTACTTTTGTTTCTAGATTTCAAAATGCACCAAATAATTAGATGCGGCAGTTTCTGATTAAGCCATTTCCTGGCGGGGCTTTTCATGTTTACTTTTTCCCATTTTTTAACTTTATCTATTAATCCATCTTCTATTTTACATATTCTTTTTTTCCCTTCCATCTCTCTCCATATTTTTGCTGTAATGGGACCATTCGAAAGCAAATGATCAGTTGTTTCAACGGCTTGAGAACAGCATTCGCATCTTGAAGCCATGTTTATCCCTTTCTTTTGTACATTTCTATCTCCCGGTATAGCGTTCAATAATGCCTTCCATGTGAAGGAGTGCATTTTTTGCGGGACATTTTCTTGCCATACCCATTTAAATAGAGTTTGAACCGGTTTTTTCTTTCTGACCAAATCTTTTGCCGATTTGAGGGAAAAGTTTCCTTGTGGTGTTAACGTCCATTTCCAGCCACTCTTCTTTAGTATGGAGTGTGAGTCTACTATCTCTTTTTGTTTTTCCATTTACTTCTAACTGTTCGAAGCTTTCTTAGAAGTCTTATTTTTATTATCTAAATGTTTTACCCGCATATATTTAGCCCATAGATTATCGCTTTCTTTAAGTCTCCACCAGCTTTTGCAGTCCCAGGCAGCTACCGAGTCCTGGAGGCTCGTTAGACCTAAACCTGCTTCCTCTTTCGGATAACAAATACTTTTCCAGTCCTTCCAGTGTTGTTTATTTCTGCCTTGTTTTTTACCCCATAAGAAATTTGCCATTTCTGATTCGAGTTTTTTAATAAATTTTTTAGGGGGATGTATCACTGATAATATGTGTGTGAGTGTGCTTTGTAATACATGTGAAAGCAACGTAATCCTCCCCCCAAATCCCAGGAGCTCTTTTTCCATCATGCTATTTTCTTTCTTAATTTGTCTTGAAGGTAGGTTAGATATTCTTCCTTCAACATCCCCTCATATATCGGACAACCTAGATACATTAATGCCCCTTTAATTTCCGCAAAACCTGTAATATTTTTTATTTTATCTACTAACTTTGGATTTGCATTTTTTGCAAGCATAAACTGACATTTACTTTTATTAACCATTTGGCCTGTCTCTTTTTCAAATATTTGCAGAAGATCCATAAGATTCATTAAAGACTTTGTGCTAGCATTAGTAAATATTATAAAGTCATCTGCGTAAGCTAAACAACCAATTATGGGTGTATTCCTTGGTTGTCTGAATGGCATTATTTTACCTTCGGATATTTTCTTATTCAAGTTTCGTATTAATAGTTCTATATATATATCAAAAAGAAGGGGGGATAACGGATCCCCTTGCCTTAAACTTTTATTTGGATTAAATTCCTCACTTAACTTACCATTTACCAGGACTCTTACCCAGGTGCTTGAAATACATCTATAAATTAAATCTATGGTCAGCTCAGAGAAGCCGAATCTTCTTAACACAAAGCAAAGGGTATCCCATTCCACTCTATCGAAGGCTTTCGATAGATCTAGTTTGACCACTAAGTTTTTTCCTCTAGCTTTACCACCTATTTCTTTCATCATTTCTGATGCAAGTTTTATATTATCAATCATTAATCTGTTTTTAACAAAGCCAGTTTGTTCCTGAGATATTATTGTAGGTAAAATTAAGCTTAGCCTATTTTGTAATATTTTCGCCAATATTTTATACATAGCATTACATAAACTTATTGGTCTATAATCCTCACATTTCTGTGGTGATTCTTTTTTTGGAATTAGTACTATATAAGATTTTGCCCATGATTTTGGGATTTCCGCCCCTACAAAAAAACTTGCAATTGCAGGGACTAGCTCAGTTTTAATCGTGTTCCAGTTTACCTGATAAAAATAGTTATTCCAACCATCAGGTCCTGCAGCACTATATTTATCCAGACTAAAGACAGCTTCTTTGACTTCTGGTTCTTCTGGGATCAATTTTATTAATTGGTTTTGAGCTTCCGTAATGGTCACCCTAATCTCTTGCATTTGAGAATTATCTGTCCTACATGACTGACTGCATAGTTGATTTTCAAAGAAATTTTTAAAGAGAGCACCTATTTCCTTTTCCTCTTCTACCCATTTTCCTTCTTTATTTATTAGACCTTTAATTTTATTTTTTTGAGATTTTATTTTAGACATATTATAAAAAAATTTAGTATTGCGATCCCCATCCTTTAACCATTTTATTTTTGCTCGTTGTTTCTAATAAATTTCTTCCATGTGTAATTTCAATCTCAATTCTCCTTTAGCCTTACTTAATTCTATCCGAGTTTCATTGTTATTCGTGGAGTCAAAATCTTCCTCCAGCTTGGCTACTTTTTCTTCTAAGTTTTTTAGCTCCTGGTTTAATTTTCCAAAACCCTCTTTATTCCATGTTTTTAAACAAGCTTTTACCCTCAGAAGTTTAATTGATAGAACTTGCATCGGTTTACCCTCTGCTGGTTCTTTCAAAGACTCTGTGACGAGTCCTGCAAAGCTCGCATGCTTTACCCACATATTTTGAAATTTAAAATTAGATGTATTACCCTGGTTACTTTAAATCGTGATAAGCAGGGGGCTATGGTCAGAGCAAGTTCTATTTAGGTTTCTAAGCACCGTAATCCCTTGTGAGGTGACCCACTTTATATTACACATAATCCTATCCAGTCGAGCCCAGATAACTCCTCTTTTTTTCCAATTGTTGCACCAGGTATATCTTGAACCGGTGAAATCAATTTCCATTAGATTAGTAATGGCTATTGTATCATTAAATTGTTTCATGGCTACCTTATCCAGTGGTTTTCTACCCTTCTTTTCTTGAGGGCTTCTAATTATGTTAAAGTCGCCTCCTATAATCCAAGGTAAATTTCTACTTGCTATATCTTTCATTTCTTCCCATAAAGCCAACCTAGATTGTTTGTCATTTTTTGCATAAACTGCTGAGATTATTTGATTTGTGCTCTTATCTAATTTGAAATGTACTATTTGTTCAGTATCTTTTATTTTTTCAATTTTCAATTTACTGTGCCATAAAATCCAAAGTTTACTATTTAGATTAGCATACGCCTTATTAAATCCTAAAATTTCTTTATATTTATTTAGTTGATCTTGTAGAACCATTGGTTCTGCAATAATCAGTTGTGAGATATTATGTTCTTTAATTAAAAGTCTTAACCTATTTATCGTGGGGCTATTAGCTACCCCCTAACATTCCAATATAGGCATCTATCCATTAAAAACTAATTTAGCTTGGGCTCGAGTTGTACGCTTAGATTCATAAGGGCTGTTAGCATATTTCTTTGAATTTCTTGCTGTTTTAGGAGTGTGAGGAATTTCATACCTAATCTCCTTATATTTTACCTGTTTTTCGAGCACCATGGCCATTTGTTTTAGGGCCTCCATGGATTGGGTTCTTGAAAGATTCCCCCAATCTTCATTATAAATATATATATCGTCCTTTGCTTTCGCCTCAGGCTCTTCTTGAGATACTTCCCCCTTATGACTTGAAGGGCAACTGAAAATTACCGAATTTTCTTCAGGAAAATCCAGAAGATCCTCGTCTATCCACGCATAATCATCAAGTCTTTCTTTCAATACAATTCTTGTTTTAGATGTTTTTTTATATTTTCTCTTGTGTTTTACCTCCTCCCATCCTTTTTTTAAGCTAACCTCATTCTCTATCCCCAAGTTCGGCTCTTTCAAGGTTCCTTCATCCTGGGTAATATTTGGATAATCTGGAGGGATGCTTGAAATTATTCCATTATCCAGATCTCCCTTCGGCTGGATATTTTGTTTGAGAAACGAAGCCTCCTCTTTCCTTACCCATTGCATCTCCTTCCTACCTCCTCCCTCATGCTGCTGCCCGTCTTCTTTCCCCACCTTGCACGATAAAATATCATGCCCGAGCCTCTTACACTTTGTACAGTAGGGAGGGAGGCTTTCGGGGACGACAGTTTGCCAATACCCCTCGGCCTGTTCCCCTTCCCCACTACCTATCCATACTTTATCAGGCGGTTTAGTTAAGAGGTTTAGCTCGACACATACACGTGCTTTATTCGGCCTAGACATGGTTCTTGTGGCTTCATCTCGTAACATGGGCTTAGCCAAACATGATGAAATTGCATAGAGAGATGATTCGGAGAAGAGATGAAGTGGCAGAAAAGGCAATGTAAACCATACCGGAGCTATAGGCGGCTCTTCAAGAGGAGTAAACTCCTTTGTCCACTTTAGTATACGCATGGGGAAGCCATCAACTTGCCATAATCCGCGCTGCCATAGACGATATTGATCTTCCTGTAGAGAGCATTGGAGCACGACATGCTTGGCATCGAAATCAGCAAATTTCACCTTCCCCTTGAGCTTTAAATTGTCAATGAATTTCTGAACTCCAATCGCACGAGGCCTGCCGTAAGAGAACTTACCAACGAGCATGTATTCGAAAGGTTCTAAGAGCCTTCGAGATTCCTCAGCAGAGAAGATGATGGTCGGGAGCCCGTTTTTGTTCCCTTGGATTCGTGAAATCGGCACGGTTCCCTTTACCATCGAGGCAAAAGACTTATTATTTAAAAATAAATCAGATTTTTCCATACTCATCTTGATTTGGACTTGGGTTGAACAGTAGTGGAGTGTTCTTCCTTCTTAGTTGCACAATCTAGCAATTACACATAAACTATACACTATCTAATAGTGAATCACAAAGCAATTTGCACAGTAAGTCCCACAACTGTTCGCAAAATAGTTTACTCCAGAAAGCTTGAGAAAAAACACAGGAAAATCGTGAAAGGATTTTCGCGAGAGAACCAAGGCTTCCAGCTTCTAATTTAGCTTAATATTTCTTACAAGTGTCGTTGTTCCTGTTCGCCCGTATTGCTTCATGCCTATAACAGTTTTCCATTTTATATATATTCTTAATATCGCGAGAGAATCAAGGAACACTTCGTTGCATAAAACTAGCAGTTACTCATAATAACACTTTGCAAATATAACATACAATAGCAGTTCACAAAGCAATTTACACGATATTTCACCCAACAATCCACATTAACAGTTTATACAAGATATTCGCAAGATAAAAACGTTATAGAAAATGCGAGAGAACTTAAATCAAACAGCAATTCATGAAGCAATTCACATAGCAGTTTATTTAAGGTAAATCGCGAGAGAGAAATCTAGAGAAAACCGCAGGAGAGTTTTTGCCGAGTTATCGCCGAGTTTTCGCCGAGAGCAAGGGTTTCAGCGATTTTTTTCTTGTGTATCTATTTGTTTGTCTATCTATCTATCTATCTATCTATCAGTCTATTCTATATGTCTATCAATCTGTCTTTGTATATATCTATATATCTATCTATATATCTATCTATCATTCTCTCTCTCTATCACACTATCTATCTATTTATTATCTATCTATCAATCTATATATAAGCCTATTTATCTACCTATATATCTATCTATCTTTCTGTCATTCTATCTATTTATCGATCTGTCTATCTATCTATCTTGTTATATGTCTCTCACTTTCAATCTATATGTCTGTATATTTGTTTGTCTATCTATCTATCTATCTCTCTGTCTATCCATCTATTTATTTATCTATTTGTCTATCTATATATTAGTTTATATATCTATTTGTCTGTATGAGAATATATATATATATATATATATATATATATATATCTGTATATCTATCTGCCTATTTCTCTTTCAATCTATATATTTGTTTGCCTATGTATTTATATATTTATTTGTCTATCTATATTTCTATTAATTTGTATATCTATCTATCAACTTTTCTATCTATCTACTCATCGATCTGGCTATCTATCTATTTATCTGTTTATATATATGGCTTTGTATCTATTTATCTATCTTTATATCTATCTATCTATCTATCCTTATATCAATAAATTAATCAATATATCTATTAATCACTATGTTTAGCAATCTTTCTATCAATCTATCTTTCAATCTATCTAAAAACTTATCTATCCACCTGTCTATCTATCAATGTCTCTGCCTAATTATCTCTCTTTCTATCTATCCATCTAACTATCTGTAAATATATGTTATAATTTATCTATCTATCTATATATTTATCTTTCGATCTATATTTCAATCTATATATTATCTATCTTTATATTTATCTATATATTTATCTAACTATCTATTTGTCTATCTATATTTATATCTATTTATCTTTCTATTTTTTGTCTATCTATCTATCTATATTTCTATCAATCTATTGGACTATCTATTTGTATATCTATCCATCTATCTATCTATATATTTATCTTTCTATCTTTCAATCTGTATATCTATCTGTCTGTATATTTATCTATCTATCTATCTACTATTTGTGTATCTATTTATCTAACTATCTATATATCTCTCAATATTTATATTAATCAATCTATCTATCTATTTATAAATCTGTCTAACAATCTATCTATTAATTTATATATCAATATTTCTATCAATCTATCTATCCATTAATCTATCTATCTATCTATCTATTTTCTATCAATCAAACTTTTAATCTATCTATTTTTCTATCTATCTATCTATCTTTTTTTCTATCTATATATCTTTTTATCTATCAATCTATCTATCTTTTTATCAATTAATGTATCTATCTATCTGTCTGTGTGTCTATTTGGTAGAGTTTTTATCTGTCTATCTCTCTCTCTCTATCAGTCTATATATCTATCTATCTAACTATAATCTATCTATCTATCTATTTATCTATCCATCTATCTATCTATATAATAATTTATTGATCTATCTATTTATCTTCTGTCTATATATCTATCTGTATGTCTATCTGTCTTTCATTCTATCTATCTATTTTTCTATCAATATCTCTATCAATCTATCAATCAATTTGTATATCAATCTTCCAATCAATCTATCTATATATATGTCTATCTATCTATGTATAAATATTTCTATCTATCTATCAATAAAACTTTTTTTATGTCTATCTATATATCATTCTTACTACTTTTTACTTGTATATCTGTCTGTATATCTTTCTATCTGAGTGTTTGTATGTCTATCTATCTATCTATCTATTTGTTTATCTATCTATCTAGTTGGCTGTCTTTATATCTATCTATCTATTCCTCTATATATCTATCTATCGATCTATCTGCCTATCTATCTATCTAATTGTCTATCTATATTTCTATCAAACTATTTCTCTATCTTTTTGTATTTCTTTGTCTAACAATCTATGTATCTATCTATCTATTTATCTTTTGATCTATCTTTTTATCTATCTGTCTATCTATCTTTATATTTATATATTGATCTACGTATCTTTCTATCTGTCTCTCTATCTATTTGTCTATTTGTCTATATATATATATATATATTTCTATCTATCTTTTTATCTATCTTTATATATATAAATCTATCAATTTATCTCTCTCTATTTCTCTATCTATCTATTTTTCTATTTGTCTATCTTTCTTTCTTTCTATCTTTTTATCTATCTTTATATATATATATATATATATATATCAATATATCTATCTCTCTATTTCTCTATCTATCTATTTGTCTATCTATCTATCTTTCTATATTTCTATCTATCTATCTGTCTATTTATTTATTTATCTATATATCTTTCTATCTATATATATACATGTCTATCTATATATTTGTGTATCTATCTATCATTCTATTTGTTTATGTATCTATCTGTCTATCTATTTATCTATCTGTCTATCTATTTATCTATATATCTATCTATCTATCTATCTGTTTATCAATCTCTATGTATGTCTATCTTTTTATCTGACAATCTATCTATCTATCAATTTATATTTTTATTTTTTTTTCTATCTATCTGTCTATCTATATCTATCTATCTATCTATTTGTCTATCAATATGTCTATCTATCTGTCTATCTATCTATCTATTTATCTCTTTATATATTTATCTATATATCTATTTATCTATATGACTATCTATCCATCTAACTTTCTAATTCTCTGTCTATCAGCCTGTCTATCTATATGTCTATTTATCTATCTATCTATTTGCCTATTTATCTATCTTTTTAAATGTATATATATATATGTGTGTGTGTGTGTGTGTGTGTGTGTGTGTGTGCATTATCTATCTATCTATCTATATGTCTATCTATCTATATATCTATGCATTTGGCTAATTATTTGTTAATCTATATATCTACTCTCTTTCTATTTATCTATCAATCTATCTTTCTTTCTATCATTCTATTTGTCTTTAAAATTTTTTTTTGTATTTATATATCAGTCTGTATGTCTGTCTATATATTATTTTTTCTATCTATATATTTGTTTGTCTATATGGCTGTCTCTCTAGCTATCAACTATTTATCTACCTATCAGTCAGTCAGTCTATCTATCTGTTTATATATATATCTGTATGTCTATCTATTTGTCTATATATCTATATATGTATCTATATATCTATCTCACTATCTGTCTATCTGTCTATCTATCTATCTAATTGTCTATATAAATGTCTATCGATATGTCTTCTATATAGTTATATAACTTTCTATATGTCTGTCTATTATCTATCTGTCTGTCTATCTATATATCAATATGGCTAACTTTCTCTCTATCTATATATTTATCTCTTTATTTAACTATATGTTCATCTATCAATGTATCTATCTATCTGTCTATCAGTCTATCAGTCTATCTATTTATCTATCTGTATGTTTATCAATCTTTCTTTCTATCTATTTTTTATCTATATATCTATTTATCTATATATCTATCTTTCTTTCTTTCAATCAATCTATCTATTTATCTATATGTCTATGTATGAATTTATTTATTTGTCTATGTATTTGTCGATTTATCTATCTACCTATCTATTTTTTATATATCTATCAATCAATCATTCTAACTATATGTCTATCTATCTTTTTATATATCTATCTTTATATCTATCTATATATCTATCTCACTATCTATCTATCGATATATTTGTCTATCTATCTATCTTTGTATCTATCTCTCTATTTATCTATCTATCTGTCTATCTATGTATCTATCTTACTGGCTATCTATCTATCTATATTTCTTTCTATCTTTTTGTCTATCTATATGTCTATCTATTTGTCTATCTATATCTCTATCTATTTGTCTATCTATTTGTCTTTGTATCTATCTGTATATCTATCTATGTGATACCCCATCCCCTCGGCGGTCCCATTCATTCCATCACACAATACAATGTGCAATAAAATAAAATTTTCTCAAATGTATCATATATTTTTTTCCATTTTATTTACTTAATGAAATAAAAAATATATACAACACATTATTTAAGCCAAAACTGACTTTCCTTCACATGTGCGATCCCATATGTGGATATGTGATCTGCCCTGGACCTGTAGATGAAAAGAGATCTCGCAATAGAGTGAGCAAAGTTTAGTAGAGCTAATCTTTTACATAGCTACTCCCTACCTAAGTGCATGTAAATGTCATGCATATATATTGATACCCATTCAAGTACAATGTTTGATGAATGCAATTATGGAAAAAATATCTATATGCACCTATTCCTGAGTCCCATCTACTCCCTCACACGTGCCAAAGCTAGGTGTGACATATTATATATAGATATAAATATGTATATATGTATATATATCTATAAAAACACTACTTAAAATTACTAGAACACCAACCAAATAACCGACCTAAAAATTTGGCCGGTTAATACTATTCAAATCACGACCATTAGCGACCAAAAAAGGGTATCAAAAAAAATATGCTTCGACCAAATTTCCAACCAAAGACCAACCATAATTACTGACCAAATGTTTTTTATCGGAAATTGGTCTGTAGAGTGGTTATCCAATATATATTACCGACCATTTAACGACCAAAAATTTATTAACATTAAAATTTGTCGGTACAGTGGTTTTTCAAATTATTTATAACTTTGTACTTACCGATGATTTACCGACCATATATATTGGTTGGTAATTACTGACCAATTCATGACCAATTTAGAGATCCAAAGAGGGACATCGAAAAAAAATATTTCCGACCAACTACCAACGATATATTACTGACCAAATATATTTGGTTGGAATTATGGTTTGTAAATTATGATGGAATTAGTGAAAAATATTGCCGAAAGATTACCTACCATTTAACAACCAAAAATATATAAGCATAAAAAATGATCGGTAAAGTGGTTATACAATATATTTATAACGTAGTAATTACCTACCAAACTTTCAACCGAATATTTAGGTCGGTAATCACTGACCATTTCATTACCAAATACCGAACATACCTATTGACCTATTGTTTTTTGTCAGAAAATAGTCTATAAATTAGGATGGAATTCACAAATAGAAATTACCGATAAATTACTGACTATTTAACTACCAAAAATATATTACCATTAAAATTGGTAAGTAAAGTGGAATTCCAAATACTTATAATATTGTTCTTATCGATATTTTACCGACCATAATTTTGGCCGGTAATTCATAGTTTTAATTTTTTGATTTAAAATACATTTGTTAAGTCATTAAGTCCTACATTCATTCGAAGCTCCGTCATTTTTTAGAGCAGAGGCAACTGCATGCATAAATTCGATAAAATTTGTGTTTCTTCTTCTGAATCTAGGTAAGTTTTTCTTTGTTCTTCTCCTTCAAAATGCTTATACAAATTTCTATCTCTCTAAATTTTATATAGACAATTGGATTTTCATTTTTTCAGTATAATTGGGTATTAGTTTTTTTTATTTCTTTTCCGAATTTCTTCATTTTGCTTCAATTTTATTTAACCTAACATGATTTTAACTCTACACAATTAATTAAATTATAATTTTTCAATTTAATCGTTGTTATTTTACTATTTATATTTTTAGGATTTTATTGTTTTGAATTCAAATACAAAATGTTTGCATCTGTATTAACTTAATGTTAATAGTTTATATTTATAAAATCATATGACATTATGTATAAATGTCTGTACTTTAATATATATAATGATTAATGTTAAATCAACTTTTATATAATATTAATCTTAAATGTCTATACTTTTTAATATAAATACAAAATAAATATATAATGATTGATTTTTCTGCTTCTATAACTTAAGAAAAATTAATATTAATGTTAATGGGTTATATTTTTGTTGTATCCAAATAAATTATAAACATATAACAGTAATATAAACTTTTATACATTTATATAATCGTATGACATTAAGTATAAATGTCTATACTTTAATATATATAAATGTATTACATTATAAATACACATTGATATGTTTATATAAACATATAATGTAATAAATAAATATTTATACATATGTATTAATGTTTATAAATATCTATACAACATTTACATAAAACTATCCATTTATATAATTTTTTATATAACAATTATGTAACATTAAATGATTATATAATTTTGTAAATATTTATATTACATATTATTTTTTATATAAATATAGAATATTTATAATGTTTATATAAATGTGATATATAAACTGTATATTATTTATAAAAGTGTTACATATAAATATAATAATATTTAAATAACATATATAAAAATATTGTATTCACAAATATTATATTGATACACGTGTTTAATTATATAATCATATGTCATTTTATATAAAAGTATTTATAACTATATTTATAAAAAAGTAAACTATTTTTATATATCTATTTATAACTTTACATAACTAATTTTTAACTATATAATAATGTATAACTATATGTATAATTCTATATAACTATATGTCTAAAAAAATATATACTATATGTATACTAATATATAATTATATATAATTATATTTTAATAAATGTATAACTATATAAATTATATATATATATATATATATTTAACTAGATACATATTTATAACTATATGTGAATAACTATATATAAATATTTGTATAACTATGTAATACTCTATATAATTAAATATAACTTTATTTTTAACTATATATACATATATATATTCATATAATTAAATCAAAATATTTGTTTATAACGTTGTATATATTATGTATAACTACTTATAACTACGTGTATGAATATATCTATATATAACTATATGTTTAATATATATAACTATTTATAACTATATATATTATATGTAAAAAAATATATAGCTATAAATAATGGTATCTTACTCTATGTATATCTTTAAAAGTTTATGTATAATTATATATAAATATTAAATTTACAGCTTATATTTAATATATATTTGTATATAGTAGTGTATAATAAAGTATTTTACTACATCTATACCTTTACATTACTATATGTATAAATATATAAAATTAAATAAAAAATATATATAAACCTACATTTATAAATATACATTTAACTATATGTGTAACTATATGTATAACCACATGTAACTATATTTATTATTGCATGTATAACAACAAACAACAATTTTTTAAACTATATGTGTATAATTATATATAAATATTTGTATATCTAAATAAATGTCTATATAATTATATATAGCTATAATTAGAGACAATTGCATTTGTCATTTAATTATTTTAAATAAATGTCTATAACAAGTGATGAAGAGGAGTTTGAAAATGATGTTACTACATCTGAATAAAAAGACGAACCAGATTTGGATGATTCTGATGTGAATGAGTAGACAATGAGTTTTATGTTATTTTAATCGTTAATCATTTTTGTTTATTTTTATTGCCTTATGTATTTTGAACAGATATGGCATGGGGATGAGCTAAGGGTAGCATGTTGCAATGTCGTACCAATTATGGTATAGGCAGTACGGCCTCATGTATGCTCGAAACGGGTTGAGGATCATGGGTGGATGAGATGCCACAACATACAGAGAAGGTTGTGAAAGTGCCACAGCAGCAGCAGCAGTTGACTGATCAACATAATGGTCTTGATATTTTGATGAAAGATCAAGAGACATGGGAGGGAGAGGTGGAAGAGGATGGAGATGTTGAAGCTGTATGACAATTAACCTTAATTTGTGTTTGTTCATGTCTATAATATTTGTTTATATATATATATATATGTGAATATGTTTTAGAGTCTCTAAATTTTTTGAGTAGAGTTTTAGCCTATTATAGAAATGTAAAAGCCTATTTTCAGTAGTGGCAGTGATGGCATCGACAATAGTAGTGGTGGTAGAAGTGGCAGTGAGACAGTATTGGTAGCGGTGGCAGTGGTAGTGGCAGTGGAGACATCAGTGAAAGTAGCAGCATTGGCAATAGGGGCGGCAGTAGCAGCGGTGGCGGCATCACCGGCAACACCAGTAGCAGTACCATTGGCAACAACAGCGGCAGCAACGGCGACAATAATGGCAGCGGCGGCGGTGGTAGTGGCAGTGGTGGAGGCAGCCACAGTAATAGTGGCGGTGGCGCGGCGGAAATGGAAGAAGTGATAGTAGCAGCATCATTGGCAGCAGGGATAGTAGCTGCATCAATGACAGCCACGGCAATGGCGGTGGCGGCAGGGTGGCAGCAACAACATCGACAGCAGCGATAGTGACTGTAGCATTGACAGTTGTAGTGGTACCGGTAGCGGCAGTGGAAACAATAGTGGCAGCGGTCGTGACAGTAGCGGCAGGAGCGGCAATGGTAGAGGGAGCAGTAGCAATGGCAACAAATGTGGTATATACGTATGTATATAGTCACTATATACGTACATATAATACTACAATATTTTATGTACATATATACTGAGTATATATATGTACTCAGTATATATGTCCGCATAATACTATAGTTTATATGTACATATACTACAGTAATATATGTACGAGTGAAATGTTTGTATATATGTACATATTTACTACAGCAATATATATTTATTTAAACATAGTTTTTTTTATTTAATTTGATTTGATTTGGTCGTTTAAATTTCGTACAAATATGGTACAACATTGTTTCTCATACGAAGCTTGTATAATTGATAATATATTTCAACAAACATGATACACTATGAGTCGGATAGCATTTTCATAGCAGAAAGTTGGTGATCGGATGAGCAAAGGGAGAGAAAACAACATCAATGCATTGATAGCTTATACTTTATGCATAGTCGGTAGATACATTGATTAATAAGATGTAATATAATTTTTATTATATTTTTATTTTAGTTATTTAAAATATTATATTAGAATAAGTTATTAAATGATTTTTTTCATTTAATTTAAAATTTTCATTTATAGTTTCTATTTTAATTAAATTTAATTTAAAATATTAAATTATTTAATTAAAATTTTTTTGAAACTGTATGACAATCAACTGTAATTTTTGTTTGTTGATGTCTATAATAACTATTTTTATATATCTGTGAATATATTTGTGTTTCTCCTAATAATTTGGGTAGAGTTTTAGCCTATTATAGGTATGTAAAAGCCTATTATCAGCAGTGGTAGCCACGACAACGGTGGCAGTAGTGGAAATGATGGTAATAGTGGTAGTGGTGCCAGAAGTGGTAGTGGCTACAGCGGCAGTAGTAGTGGCAGCGTCGGTAGTGGCTGTAGTGGCAGATGCGGCCTCTACGGCAGGAGTGGCAGCGACTACAGTGGAGGCAGCAAAAAAAGCAGCAACATCAGCAGTAGCGGCTGCAGCGGAGGCAGTAGCATTAGTAGCGGTAGCGGTGGCGGCGATAGTGGAGGCAACAGTATTAGTAGCAGCCGCAGCGGCAGCGATAGTAGCGGCAGGGGTGGTAGCGAGTGGTAGGGGAGGCAATGGCGGCAATGGCTGTGGGAGTAGTAGGAATGACAACAAATGCGGAATACACGGATGTATATAGTCAGTATATACGTACGTATAATTCTGCAATATTTTATGTACATAGATACTGAGTATATATGTACTTGGTATATATGTACGCATAATATTGCAATTTATATGTACAAATTCTATAGTAATATATGTACGAGTGAAATGCTAGTATATATGTACATTTTTGCTGCAGTAATATATATTTATCAAAACATAGTTTTTTTAATTTATTTTGATTTTATTTAGTGGTTTAAATTTCTTACAGATGTGGTCCCGCATGGTTTCCCATACGAAGCTTATATAAGTGAATGGATTTTTTAACAGACATGAAGCACCGTGACTTTGATTGTTTTTTTGCAACGAAAAGTTGGTGATCGGAGGAGCAGAGTGAGAGAAAGCAATGTAAATGAATTGATAAATTATACTTTGCACAATCAGTAGATATATTGATTATTAAGATGTAATATAATTTTTTTTATTTTTTTAGTTATTTAAAATATTGTATTAGAATAAGTTTTTCAATGATTTTTTTTGTTTAATTTAAAATTTTCATTTATAGTTTCTATTTTTTATTAAATTAAATAAAAAAATATTAAATTAATTAATTAAATTTTAGTTTAACCTGCATGAAAATCAACTTTAATTTGTGTTTGTTCATGTCTATAATAACTATTTTTATATATCTATGAAAATATTTGTCTCCGAATTTTTTGGGTAAAGTTTTAGCCTATTATAGGTATGTAAAAGCCTATTATCAGTAGTAGTATCAGTGATAGTGGCGGCTGTGATGGCAATGATGGCAGTGGCGTCAGCGGAAGTGGCAGTGGCTCCAGTGGTGGTGGCTGTAGCAGCGGGGGTTGTAGCGGCGCCAGTAGTGGCGGGAGAGGTAGCGATAGGAGTGGCAGCATTGGAGGCAATGGCTGCGGCTGGAGCAACGATTGCTTCGAAATTAGTTGCGGCATCGGCAGTAGCAGCAACTACACTGAAAGCAGTGGCAGCACCGGAAGTAGCGGTAGAGGCGGCAACTACAGCAGTGGTGGCAGTGATAGTAGCTCGGTGGTGGTTGCAGCGGCGGCAGCAGCAGTAGCGAAAGCTATGGCATTCAGCTGCAGCACCGGTAGTGGGGGCAGCGGCCAGCGGTGACAGCCACGATAGTAGAGGCAGCTACGGCAGTAGCGGCAGTGGCGACAACAACAATGGTATTAGTAGTGACAGTGGCAATGATAGCAATAGCAAGAGTGATAGTGGGAGTAGCAGCAAAAACACCAAATGAGGTATATACATACGAAGAAAGTCAGTATATACGTACATATAATACTATAGTATTTTATGTACGTATATACTGAGTATATTTGTACTCAGTTTATATGTACCCATAATATTACTATTTTTATATACATATACTACAGTAATATATGTACGAGTGAAATGCTTGTACATTTACATATAAAATACAATATTATATATGTATCAAAACATTACTTTTTTAAAAATTTGACTGAATGGTTTAAATTTCTTACAAATATGATACCGCATTGTTCCACATACAAAACTTCTATAAGTGATGGGATTTTTCACTAGACATTATGTGACGTGACTCTGACAACTTTTTCATAGTATAAAAATGATGATCGGATGAGCAAAGGGAGAGAAAGCAACGTTAATGAATGGATATATTATACTTTATGCACTGTGAGTAGATACATTGATATATAAGATGAAATAAAATTGTGTTATTTTTTTGTTTCAATTGTGTAAAATATTAAATTAGAATAAGATATTAAATGATTTTATTTTTTGTTTATTATAAATTATTTATAGTTTCAATTTTTATTCAATTTGATATAAAAATATTAAATTATTTTATTAAAAAATTTTAAAATAATTTAAATTCTGAAATTAATTTTGAAATTAAAATATCTAGAAAAAAATCCCTTGCTAAATTAGCTAGGGAAATATTAAAATTTGCGACGGATTTTTGATCGCTAATTTTATTTAGCTAAGGACTATATCTTTCACTAAAATTTATCGACAACACTTTAGCTAGGGAATTATCTATCGTTATTTTCGCTTGGCAACGGAACATCTCATATATCTTTCTAATTTAGCGAGGGAATTTGTATTATTTAGCAAGGGATTTTTCTGTCGCTAATTTTTTAGCTAGGGACACTATTCGTCGCTATATTTTAGTAAGTAGCACTTTAAATAGGGAACCGATCCATCAGTAATCCATCGCAATATTTCATTTTGTGATAGAAAATACTCATTTAGCTAGGGAATTGACCCTATCTATATTGGATTTTTCTTGTAGTGTAGGACATGATCATGATTTTTAGATTATGAGCTAGTTTTTATATAAGATGATGATATGAACTATTTATTGTGTTAAGAGTTTTTAAAATTATTGTAACATTTTTAATGTAAGTTATTTGTATTGCTTTTATTTTCAACAATGAACTAAATTAATATTTATTTTTCCAAAGATGTGTGTTTTTATTATTATGGTTTCTAATTATTTAAAATTAAATATATTGCAGTAATTTTTTAATTAATATAAAAAAATTTTAAATTAAAAGATATTTTAGCGATGGATATTAAATTTTAGCGATTCAATATTCCGTAGCTAAAATGTCTCAAAAAGTGTACCAGAAAATTAATTAGTGATAGAATGCAACAATCCATTGTTATAATAGTGACGAAAAATTGAATTCCATAACTAAGTTTAGCAACAGGATTCTGATTTTCCATCGCTATTTTAGCGATGTATTGAAAATTTCTATGGCTATTTTAGTGAAAGTTTGTTATAAAACATTGCTAAAATAGCGATGGAAATCTAAATCCATCTCTATTTTAGTGACGGAAAATTAAAAATTGTCACAAAAATAATGATGGAAAATTAGGATCCGTGGCTATACTTAGTAACAGAAATCCGTCTCTCTTTATGTCTATCTATGTCTACCATTCTATCTAATTATCTACTTGTGTATCTATCTGTCTATATATTTGTCTATCTATCTTTCTTTCTTTCTTTCTTTCTATCTATCTATATATATATATATATCTCTATTAATCAAGTAATCTATCTATCTATAAATCTAACTATCTATCTATATATCAATATATCTCTTAGTCTATCTATTTATCTATCTATCTTTCTTTCTTTCTATCTTTCTATTTATCTATCTATCTGTCTATCAATTAATCAATCTATCTGTCTATCTATATGTTTAACTATTTTTCTATATATCTATATATCTATATGTCAATCTATTTTATAACTATCTTTCTATCATTCTATCTGTATATCTATTGGTCAATCTATCTAACTATCTTTATATGTATCTATCTATCTATATGTATATCTATATATCTTTGTATTTATCTATCTTTCTATATATTTATCTATCTATCTATATGTTTATTTATTTTTCTATCAATCTAAGTATATATCTACCTGTCTACCTATCTATCTATTTATTTGTCTATCTATCTTTCTATCTATGTATCTATATATTTAGCTAATTATTTTTCTATCTATTTATCTATGTATCTATCTATCTAAATATCTATTTATCTATCTGCCTACCTATTTATCTCTTTATCTATCTATCTAAATATCTATCTATCTATATATCAATCAATCTATCTATCTATCTATCTATCTATTTGTCTATCTATCTATCTATCAGTCTGAAAATTGATCTATCTAATAATCTATCGATCTATTTGTTTATTTATCGATCATCTATCTATTTATCTATATTTCTATCTATCATTCTATCTATCTATCCATCCATCTATCTATCTATTAAATTTTTTTATCTATATATATGTCTAACTATATGTCTATCTATCTATTTATATATCTACCTTACTTTCTTTGTATCTATCTATCTATCTATCTATTTATATATCTAACTATCTTACTTTCTTTGTATCTATCCATCTATCTATCTATCTATTAAATTTATTTATCTATATATATGTCTAAGTATATGTCTATCTATCTATCAATTTATATCTAACTATCTTACTTTCTTTGTATATATCTATTTATCTATCTGTTTACCTATCTATCTATCTATCTGTTTATCTATCTATTTGTCTGTTTATCTATTTTCCTAATAAAATGTCAATATATCTATCTATATAATTGTCAATCTATCTCTCTATCTATTTATATACCTATCAGTCTATCAAAATGTCTATCTATATGTCAATCAGTCTCTCTATGAAACTTTCTATCAAAGAGTATATAAATTTGTCTATTAATCTTTATAACAATCTGATTATCAATATTTCTATAAATCTATCTATCAATTTATTTATCTATATGTTTATCTATGTATATATCTATTAATTTATCTATCAATCTTTATATCAATCCATCTATCAATCTTTATATTTTTTTATCTATTGGTCAATAAATCAATCAATCTATCTATCTATTTGTCTGCCTGTCTGTCTGTTTGTCTATCTAAAAATCAATCTATCTATCAATTAATCTATCTATCTAACTATCTTTCAATGTGCCAATCTAATTGTCTATCAATAGATCTTTCTATCTTTGTATCAGCTAATTTATTTCTCTATCTAATTATCTATCAATAAATATGTATGTATATATTTAATATCTCCATCTATCTATCTATCAATATATCTTTTTGTCAATCTATCTGTATATCTATATATCTATCTATCTATATATTTATCTATTTATCTATTTGTCTACCAATCTCTCTACCTATTTATATAATTATCTATTTATTTGTCTATCTATCTATCTATCTATCTATTTACATGTCTATCTATCAGTTTATCTATATGTTTATTTAGATATTTATCTATGTATTTGTCTAATAATATGTCAATATATCTATTTATATAATTGTCTATCTATCTATCTATCTATCTGTCTACATATCAGTCTATCAATATGTCTATCTATATGTCAATCTATCTATCTAACAAACTTTCTACAATCTAGTTATAAATTTGTCCATTAATCTTTCTATCAATCTGACTTTCAATCTTTTTATCAATCTATCTATCATTCTATCTATCTATCTATTTATCTATATATCTATTAATATATTTATCTATTTTTCTATATATATATATATATCAATCAATCAATCTATCTATATATCTATCTATTTATCAATCTATATATTATGTCTATCTAACTGTCTATCTATCTGTTTGTCTATCTATGTCTATCTAAAAATCAATCTATCAATCAATTAATCTATCTATCTTTCTTTCTATATGTCTATCTATATGTCTATCAATTAATCATTCTATCTTTTTATCTGTTTATGTATATGTCTATCTATTTATATTTCTATCTATCTATTTATTTCTCTATCTAATTATCAATCAATAAATATGTCTGTCTATATTACTATATATCTATCTATCAATAAATATATCTTTGTGTCTAACTATTTTTTATCTATCTATTTATCTATCTATTTGCGTGTGTGTGTTTATATATATATATATATATATATATATATATATATATATATATATATATATATCAATTTATCTATTTTTCTACCAATCTATCTACCTATTTATCTATTAATCTATTTATCTATGTATCTATCTGTATATGAATTTGTCTATCAATCTGTCTATCACTCTCTCTATCAATCTATTTATTAATCTTATATCATTATGTCCATAAAATAGTCTATATATCTATCAATCTATCTATTTGTCTATCTATCTATCTATCTATTTATCTATCTATCTATCTATTTGTATATATATATATCTATCTTCTGTCTATCTATCTCTCTATCTATCTAACTATCTATCTATATGTGTATCTATATGTGTATCTATCTGTCTAGCTATATGTCTATCAATCTATCTATCTATCTATATTGTTGTCTATATAATGATCTATCAATCAAATTATCTATCTATCTATCTGACTATATCTTTATCTATCTTTCTATCTATTTATATGTCTATCTCTCTTTCTATTTATGTGACTATCTATCTATTTGTCTATATATTTTTATCTATATATATCTATATATCTATATATCTAACTTTTTATCTAACTATCTATATATATGTCTATCTATCTATCTATTTCTATCTCTATCTTTTATCTAACTATTAGTTTATCTACCTATTTAACTATCTAACTATCTATTTGTCTATCTATTTGTTTATCTATATTTTTATCAATCTATCTATCTATATATATATATATATATATATATCTATCAATCTATTTATCTATCTCTCTATCTATTAAGCTATCAATCTATCTATTTTTCTATCTATAAATCTATCTATCTATCTGGCTATCAATCTTTTTATCAATCTGTCTATCTATCAATCTATCAAAGAGTCTATCTATATTTATATCAACTATCTATAAATCCATATAAAAATTAGTCTATCTATCTATCTATCAATTTTTATCTCTCTCTATTAATTTTTTTTATCTATCTATCAATATATCTATCAAATAATCTATCTATCTTTGTTTCTATCAGTCTATTTGTGTGTTTATTTATATGTCTCACTGTTTATCTATCTATCTATTTATCCTTTTGTCTCTAGGACTATATATCTTTCTAAATGTATTCCTATTCGTCTATCTATCTATTTTTCTATTTGTCTATCTATCAATCTACCTATATATTTATCTATATCTATTTATAAAGTTATCTATCTCTCTATTTGTTTATCTCTCTATTATTTATATATATCTTTCAATCAATCTATTTGTATATATTTTTATCTAACTTTATTTTATATATATATATATATATATATATATATATATTTACTATCTATTTGTCTATCTTTTGTTTATCAATCATTCTATTTATTTGTGTATATATTTGTCCATCTATCTATCTATATATTTACTTATATGTCTATCTATCTATATACTTGTTTATTTCTCTCTTTCTCTATCTGTCGATATATTTATTTATCTCTCAATTTGTCTATTAATCTACATATCAATCGGTGTATTAATCAATCTAGTAATTTGTCTATAAATCTATTTATCAATCTGTCTATTATTATATCCATTAATTTGTTTATCTATCTATCTGCTAATATATCTATATGTCTATCTATATCTATATCTACCTATCTATCTTTCTGAATACTAATCTATATATCTATATGTCTATCAATATTTCTAACTAACTAACTATATGTCTGTCTATATATACGTCTTTCTATCTATTTGTATAACTCTCTATCTATCTTTATGTCTATTTATCTATATATATATCTCTCTCTCTCTATCTGTCTATGTATTTATATATTTGTCTTTTTATCAATCTATCTATCTATTTGTCTATCTAACTCTCTATCTATCTGTCTATCTATTAGTTTATAATCTATCAATTTATATGTCTATATATTAGTCTATTAATCTATCAATCTATCTATTTATCTATGTATCTTTTAATCAATTTATCTATTTGTCTATCTATAAATCTATCAATAAATTAATCTATAAAGCTATATTTTTATCTATCTATTTCCCTATCTATCTCTTGATCTATATATCTATATATATGTATGCCTATCTATCTATATAATAATCTATCTATCTTTCTGTGTGAGTTTTTATTTGTCTATCTATTTGTCTCTCAATCTTTCTATATATCAATCTATCAATCTATCTATCAATCTTTCTATCAATCTTTCTATCATTCTATATATCAATCTATCTATCTATGAATATGTCTATTAGTCTATCAATCAATTTGTTTAGCAATCTTTTATCTATTTATCTATATGTCTGTCTGTCTATATATCCATCTTATTTTCATCTATCTATATAACTATCATTATATATATCTATCTTTTTGTCTATCGATCTATCAATTTATCTATATATCTCTCTATAAATCTATGTATCTATTTGTCTATCAATCTATCGATTAATCTATCTATCAAACTGTCTATCTATCTATGTATCTATCTAATTGTCTATCTATTTGTGTGTCTATCATTGTATGTATTTGTTTGTCTGTATGCCTACTTTCCTGACTATCTACCTATCTGACTATATATATTTCTATATATATATATATATATATATGTCTTTCTATTTATCTAAGTATCTATCTATCAATCTATTTTTAGATTTATTTGAGTGTCTATATATTTGTTTGTATGTTTGTATGTCTATCTATATGTCTATCTTTCTATTTATTTATCTATCTAATTTTCTGTGTATCTATCTATCTATTTGTCTATCTTTCTATCAATATATTTTTCTATATATCTGTCCATCTATCTATCTATCTGTCAGTCTCTCAGTTTGTCTATCTATTTATCTATATATCTGTCTATCTATCCATCTATCTATCTATATAATTTTTATTATTTCTATCTATCTATCTATATGTCTATCTATCTATCAATCTATTTGTCTATTTATTTGTTTAATAATCTATTTATCTATTTGTTTATCTATCTATCGATCTCTATCTTTATATATAATTATATATCTATCTATCTATCAGTCTATCAAAGAGACTTTTTATCTTTCTATCAACTTACTTATCCATCTATTTATAAATATATTTATTTGTTAGTCTATTAATCTATCTATCTATCTATCAATTGATCAATCTTTCTATCAATTAATCAATCAATTTGTCTATCAATCTGTCTATCATTCTATTAATCAATATGTCTAACAATTTGTTTATCAATTTGTCTATCAATTTGTCTTTCTTTGTGCCAATCTATTTATCTATTTATCTATCTATCAATTTATATATTCATCTATCTATTAATCTATCTTTATTTCTTTCCATCTATCTATATGTATGTCTGTCTATTTATCAATATGTTTGTTTATTTGTCTGGCTATTTATCTATCTGTCTTTAAAATTGTTTATCTATCTTTCTATTTATCAATCAATCTACCTATCTATTTATCTATATATTTATCTATCTGTCTATCAATCTATTAATCTATCTATCTAATAATCTTTTCTCTATTTTTTTATCTATCTATCGATCAATCTTTTCTCTATTAATTTATCTATTTATCTTTCTATATATCTATCTTTCTATCTATCTATTTATCTGTCTATATATATACCTATCTATTTATCAATTTAACTATATATTTCTCTGTCTATCTATCTAACTATCTGTGTATCTATCTATCTAATTATCCATGTAACTATCTATATGCCTATCTATCTGTCTATATATCTATCTATCTTTCTATCTATTTGTTTGTCTGTTTGTATAAATATTTATCTATCTATCTAACTATCTTTATATCATCTATTTGTTTATATATATATATATCTAACTATCTATGTATCTATCTTGTAATCTGTATATCTATCTTTCTATCTATCTAACTATATATCTATCTATTTATCTATTAAATTATCTATTTGTCTATCTATCTATCTGTGTATCTATTTATCTACCTATTTGTGTAGCTTTCTATCTATTTATCTATCTGTTTGTTTTTATAGCAATCTATCCATCTATATATCTATCTTTTTGTTTATCTTCTTGTCTATCTATATGTCTAAATTTCTATCTATCTTTCTATCTATATATCTATACATCTATCTGTCTATCTATTTGTCTCTCTATGTGTCTATTTATCTGCCTATCTATCTATTTTTGTATCAATCAATCTATCTGTCTATATATATGTATGTCTGCTTGTTTACCTATATATCCATCAATATATATGCATGTCATTCTATCTATTTATCTATATGTCTATATAACTATCTTTTTTATCTTTTTGTCGATCTATCTGTATATCTATCTATAGACATATAGATAGATAGAAAGATAAACAAATAGATAGACAGATTGATATAATGATTAATAGAAAGATAGATATATAGATAAATAGATATATTGATAAACATATTGATTTATAGATTCAAATATTGATTTATAGCTAGATAGATAGATAGACAAATAGATAGATAGATATATACATAAATAAAAAATTATATATAGATATATATATATATATATGTATATGTATATGTATATACACACACACACACACTAACAAATATATAGATTGATAGATAGATATATAGACAGACTAACGGACGGACAAATAGAGAGACAGCTAGATAGACAGACACACATATAGAAATATAAAAATATAGACAAATAGATTGATAGATAGACAGATTAATAGATAAATTGATAGACATATAGATAGACAGATCGATACAAAGATAGTTCGATAGATTTAAAAAATGTTTGATAGAGTGATTGATAAATAGATTGATCGATAGATAGAAAGTTTGATAGATAGATAGATAGATTGATTATTATACAGACAGATATATATATATATATATATATATATATATATATATATATATATATATATATATATATATATATATATATATAGAAAGATAGAAAGATTGCAATATAGATTTATAGATAGATAAGTAGATCCATATACAAATATGAAAACACATAGATAGGCATATAGATAGATAGTTAGATAGACAATAAGATAGTCAGATAGATATAAAGATAGATAGATATAAGATAGATAGATAGACATATAGTTAGACAGAGAGACATATGATAGATAAATAGATAGATATACAAATAGCTAGAAAGATAGACATATAGATAGATAAATAAACAAATAGATAGTTAGATAGATATCTAGATAGCCAGATAGATAGACATATAGATAGATTGATAGAGAGAAATATAGATAGATAAATTGATAGACAGATTGATAAACACATAGATAGATAGATAGATAGATAGACAAATTGAAAAATGTATAAATAGATAGCTAGCTAGCTAGCTAGATAGATAGTTAAAAACATAGATAGAGAGTGATACGAAATCGACAATAAACTAGATGGACTTAAAAATCCAAGCGGAATGAAATGAAATAAAAGAAATAAATCTAAAACTTTAAGAAGAATAATTTCTTATTGGTTAAAGATTCAAGAGAATGAAATGAAGGATAATGGTAAATCTTTGAGAAATACAAAGAAGTCGATTTGGAATCTAATGGCAACGAACACCAATAGAACCACTAATACTAAACTTACAAAGACTTCACAAGTAATGCAAATCAATCACTTACCTAATGATTGAGAGGCAACGAACCTTCCGAGAACTAAACCCGAAAAACCCGATTTTTGGAGTATTCCACTCAAGAGAGTTATTCACTCACAAGCACAAAACAATATAAAGAAAACTCAAAGAGTGTTTGTATATTTCATCAAAGGGTGTCCTTACAAAATGAATTACAAGGGGTTTATATAGGGAACAAACTAGCTAAGAAATATTTTTTTTTTTTGCCAGCGCAACATTGTTTGAAAACAATGTATCTCTGTAATCCAATGATCAAATTGAACACGGTTTCTTGCGTTGAACAGATAACTTGATGTAGTTTGTCCATGTCAAATTTCAAATCATTCCGACAAGTATTCGAATTTTGGTGAATTTTCAAAGTTAATTAGTCATTGCTGCCAGCACCACCTTTTGGAAAATTTGTATCTCCTTCATCTGAGGTCCAAATGGGACACGGTTTGTTGCATTGGAAACCTTCCTTAATGTAGTTGTCCTATTTAAAATTTCATAATTTTTGGATTTGTATCCGATTTCTGGTGAAGTTTGAAATGCTGGGCCAAGTTGATGATCCAAGTAGAGTATTTGTCTTTCTTTCAAATTCACCAACTTGTTTTTCCTTATTTAAGGCTTCAATAATAATTTGGACTTGTTTTTGAAAGGCCTTAGTATGACTTCGAGTGATTGGACCAAGCGGTAGTATGATTTGTTCTTGAATTTCTGCATCAGTATATATATATATATGTATATGTATATGTATATATACACACACACACACACTAACACAAATAGATATATTGATAGATAGATATATAGACAGACTAACAGACGGACAAATAGAGAGACAGCTAGATAGACAGACACACATATAGAAATATAAAAATATAGACAAATAGATTGATAGATAGACAGATTAATAGATAAATTGATAGACATATAGATAGACAGATCGATACAAAGATAGTTTGATAGATTTAAAAAATGTTTGATAGAGTGATTGATAAATAGATTGATTGGTAGATAGAAAGTTTGATAGATAGATAGATTGATTGATTATTATACAGACAGATATATATATATATATATATATATATATATATATATATATATATATATATATATATATATATATAGAAAGATTGCAATATAGATTTATAGATAGATAAGTAGATCCATATACAAATAGGAAAACACATAGATAGGCATATAGATAGATAGTTAGATAGACAATAAGATAGTCAGATAGATATAAAGATAGATAGATATAAGATAGATAGATAGACATATAGTTAGACAGAGAGACATATGATAGATAAATAGATAGATATACAAATAGCTAGAAAGATAGACATATAGATAGATAAATAAACAAATAGATAGTTAGATAGATATCTAGATAGCCAGATAGATAGACATATAGATAGATTGATAGAGAGAAATATAGATAGATAAATTGATAGACAGATTGATAAACACATAGATTGATAGATAGATAGACAAATTGAAAAATGTATAAATAGATAGATAGGTAGCTAGCTAGATAGTTAAAAACATAGATAGAGAGATACACAGATTGGTTCACAGATATAAAGATAGATATATATATATATATATATATATATATATAGGTACATAGGTAGGTAGGTAGGTAGATAGTCATATAGATAGACAGTAGATAGATAATTAGATAGATAGAAGAAAGATAGTCATATAGATAGATAGATAAAAAAACATATAGTTAGACATGTATATAGACAAATAGAATGACATTAATAAACAAATTGATATGCAGATATTTAGACATATAGATAGATAGATATACAAATAGTTATAAAGATATATAGATAAATAGATAGCTAGATAGATAGATAGATATATATATATATATATATCTATCTATCTATCTATCTATCTATTAATAGATAGATTGATTGATTTACTTAGAGATATACTTACATACATACATATATATATATATATATATATATATTATATATATATATATATATAGATAGATAGATAGATAGATACACATAAAGATAGATAGATATATACACATATAGATAGATAAAAAGATAGACATATAGATTGTTTGATTGTTATAAAAAAAGACAGATAGATAGACATATAGATATATATATATATATATATCAATAGATAGATAGATAGACATAGAGATAAACAAATAGATAGAAAGATAGATAATGATACAAATACATACATACATACATATATATATAGACAGATAGATAGAAAGATACACATAAAGATAGATAGATACATAGATATATAAATAGATAAAAAGATAGACAGATTGATTGATTGTTTTATAAAAAGAGAGATAAATAGACATATAGATACACACACACACACATATAGATAGATAGATGGATAGATAGATAGAAAGATAGAAAGATAAATTAATAGATAGAATGATAGATAGCCAGATAGATAGAAATATAGATATAGATATATATATATATATATATATATAGTTAGAAAATAGATAGATAAATAGATTCATAGATCGATAGATATAGAGATAGACAGAAATATAGTAAATAGAAATATAAATAGACACATTGATAGAACCATAGAAACATACATAGATAGATGCATAGATAGAGAGAGACAATCACTAATAGATAGACAAATAGATTGATAGAAAGATAAACAAATAGATAGACAAATAGATAAATAGAAAGATAGACAAACAAATAGATATACAGATAAATAGATAGATAGATAGAGATATATATAGGTAGACAGATAAATCTATATATAAAAAGATGGATAGTTAGACAGATAAATTGATAGACCGATGAATAGATAGACAAATAAATATAAATATAGATAGATCGACAGATTGATAGATAGTATGATACATAGGTTTATAGGCAACTTGATAGATTGATTTATAGATAGATTGATAGGAAGATAGATAGATATATAGATAGGTAGACAAACAAATAGATAGAAACATAGACAAACAGATAGATAGACAAATACATAGATAGACAGATAGATAGTCAGATTATTTGATTGATAGATAGATAGAATATTAAACATATAGATAGATAAAAAGATAGATTAACATATCATTTAGTCATAAAGAAAGAAAGAAAGATAGACAAATAAATAGATGGATTGATAGATAAAAAGATACAAAGAAAGAAAGAAAGATAGATAGTTAGACAAAAAGATAGATAAATATATAGATAGACATATATATATAGATAGATAATTAGATATATAGATAGACTGATAGATAGATAGATAGATAGATAGACAGATAGATTAATTAATTGATTGATTGACAAATAGATAGATTGATAGACAAATATATATATATATATATATATATATTGATCGATATATTGATAGATAGATTAAAAGACATATGGATAAATAGATTGATAGTTAGATTGATATAAATAATAGATAGCTTTATAGATAGATTGATCGACATATAGATAAAAAAATAAATAGATAGTTAAATAGAGAGATAGATAGAAAGATATATATACATTTAGATAGATATAAAGATAGATTGTTAGATATATATATATATATATATATATATATATATATATATATATATATATATATATATAGAAAGATAGATAGATAGAGAAATAAATAGATAGATAGATAGATTGGCATATTTATAGAAAGATAGATAGACAGATTAATAGACATATAGATAGATAGATATATATATACCAAATATAAGCATTATGATAAACATATAAATATATAGATAGATAGTTAGTTAAATAGATAGATAGATATATAGATATTTAAATAGACATATAGAAAGAAAGATTGATTGATTGATTGATAGATAAACAAAAAGAAATGCACTTTGAAGACATATTGATAGACATATAAATAGACATGTAGAAAAATAGATAGATAGATAAAGGCATAAAAATAGATAGACATATTGATAGACAAATATATAGACAAAAAGATAGAGAAATAGATAGATTGATAGATAGATAGATAGATAAATGAATATATAGTTTTATACAAATATAGATAGATAAATAGATATATAGACATATATATAGTTAAATGATATAGAGATATATAAATATATATAGATTGATATACACATTATTAGACCCATTTATAGATAGTTAGATAGAATGATTGATTAATAGGCAGATTGATATATAGATTAATAGACAAATTGATAGATAGTTTGATAGATAGTTGATAAATAGATAGAAATATAGATAGATAGATAGATAGATAGATAGACACGTAGATAGATAGATAGATATACATATAAATAGACATATAAGTAGACAGATAGATTGATAGATAGATAATCTGATTATTATATAGATAGATAAAAAAATTATTATATAGATAGATAGACATATACATAGATAGATAGATAAATAGGTAGATATAGAGAGAGATAGACAGAAAGATATATAAATATATACTTACATTGATATATAGATAGATTGAAAGATACAAAGATAGATAGATCGATATATAGATAGACATAAAGATAGACAGATAGATAGATTGATTGATTAACAAGGCGATAGACAGATTTATAATCTTATTTATAGAAAGATTGATATATAAATTGAAAGATAGATTTATAAATAAATTGATAGACTGATTAATATATAGATTGAAAATTAGATTGATAAATAGATAGATAGACATATAGATTGAAAAATAGGAATACCGATAGATAGATAGATAGATAGATAAATAGAGATAGAAAAACAATGAAGTTCAATGATGCTTGATATGTTTGTTAATATTCTTGTCTTAGTTTTTTTTTCAATGAATTTTAATGAGCTTGGTATTTAATCGATAATTTATAACATTATGCCACATGTGTTCAATAAAATATATATATCTACCCACAAAAAACAATACATATAAATAGTATATTTATATATAATAACTATATATATATATATATATATATATATATATATATATATATATATATATGTTATTAACATCAATTAAATGTATGTATATATGTATATATATATTTACACATCAAAAACCAAAAGCTCGATACACTCATTCTTGAGATAAATGTGAGCCTGCTTGGAGGTTGCAAGTTCAACCTCAACAAGCAACTAAAAAATTGTCAGGATAAGAAATCATGCCTCATTTAGTTATATTAAATTATATAGAGTTTTATATAGTTATACAAATATATATATATATATATAGTTATACACATATAGTTAAACATAATTTTGTATGTTGTTATGCATGTAATTATAAATATAGTTACATATGGTTATACATATAGTTACACATATAGGTATACTTGTATTTATACATGTAGGTATATATATTTTTTCATATAATTTTATATATTTATACATATAGTTATGTATACGTATAGATATAATAAAATACATTTTTATATACTAATATATAATTATATATATTAAATACATGTTGTTAATTATATATTTAAATTTAGTTATGTATACTATTTTTATAGATACACATATAGTCAAGGACAATTATTTATAGTTATATGTTCTTATACATATAGTATCTTTAGTTAAAAATAGAGTTATATATAGTTAAACATATAATTTATATATAGATATAATCATACAAGTAGTTATAAGTAGTTATACATAAATATATACAAAGTTATAAACAAATATATAGATTTTTATATATGCATATATATATATATATATGTATACATAGTTACAAATATAGTTATATTTAATTATATAGATAGTTACATAGTAATAAAATATTTATATATAGTTATACACACTAATTTTTGCAATAAGTTATACTAGACATGTAAAGTATTTCATGTACAACACAACTTACAACCACTTAGAGTACAAATAGATGTTTGATAGATATATAAAGTACAACATATCCACAAATATTTATATATACGTAAATATAAATACTTTACGAATATAAATATTTATATATAGTTATGTAAAGTACGTATATACGTACTTTAATACTTTAGTATATACGTACCTATATACCGAGTATATACATAAGTTGGTGCATATATTTATTTGTAGACATGTATATATTGTCATACACACCGACCCATTTACACACAGACACAGATTTAAATATATAATTGTTCAAGCTGGTCTGGTCATCATCATGCTTTGCACACTGATGTAGGTAATAAAAGCCATAGATATTAGATGTTTTATAAAGATGTGAGATGAAGATATTTCTGGTCCTAGCTAGCCAAGAAGCTAGAAGTTGGTTTTAAAAATCTTAGTAATTGTATTAATATGCAATTATCACATGGTACAAAGTGAACGTCTGGGTAAATAAGTTTTTTGCTCTAGGTTCTGCAATAATTGGTTCTAATTGTAATAAGTCTTAGAATGCTGATCATGATGATGCTCATATAATGTCGTGTAATTATAGTTCAGGAGGAATTTCAGGTCCTATTTTGGGAGAAGTAGCTCGCCGCCTCATCTAAAACTCGCTCAATCTCAAGTTGATCAGTCGAGCATCATCACCCGCCCTACTTTTATTATCAGGAATGGCAATGTAGCAGCAGTAGTCGCAGTATCAATGGCAATGGAAATAGCAACAATAGTAGTAGTGGCAGTGGCAATGGGAGCGGCAGCAGGAGCGGCAGCGGGAGCGGCAGCGGCAGCGATAGTAGCAGCAATAGAAACAAATGCAGTATATACGTACGTATAATACTATAGTATTTTACGTACATATATACTAAGTATATATGTACTCAGTATATATGTACTCAGCATATATGTACTCAGTATATATGTACACATAATACTATAGTTAATATGTACCTATACTGCAATAATATATGTACCAGAGAAATGCTAGTATATATGTACATATATACTGTAGTATTATATATTTATCAAAACATAGCTTTTTTTTTATTTATTTTGCTTTGATTGAGTGGTTTAAATTTCTTACAGATATGGTACATTGTTCCACATACGAATCTTGTATAAGTGAAGGGATTTTTTACTAGACATGATGCATTGTTACTCGGACAGCTTTTTCGCAGCAGAAAGTTGGTGATGGAAGGAACATAGGGAGATAAAGCATCATCAATGCATGGATAGATTATACTTTATGCACTATCGGTAGATACATTGATGAATAAGATGTAATAATATTTTGTTATTTTTTTGTTTTAATTATGTAAAATATTATATTAGAATAAGTTATTTAATGATTTTTTTAATTTATAAATTATCATTTATAGTTTCTATTTTTATTCAATTTTATATAAAAATATTAAATTATTTAATTAAAAAATTTTAAAATAAATCAAATTCTAAAAATAGTTTTAAAATTAAAATAGCTAGGGACAATTCTCTTACTTAATTAGCAAGGGAAAATCCCTTGATAAATTAGCTTAGGAATTTTCCCTAGCTAATTTAGTTAGGGATAACTTTATTTTAGCAAGGAATTTTTACTGCCACTAAATTTATTTTGCTAGGGACTTTTTTAATCACTAATATTTAGCAACAAACACTTTATTTAGGGAAAGCTTCCGTCATTATATCTATTTAGCGACGGAAACTCTCAATTAGTTTGCTAATTTAGCTAGGGAAATTATTTTTTTAGCTAGGGATTTTTAAATAACTAAATTATTAGCTAGGGACACTTTCCTCTCTAAATTTTAGTGACGGGCACTTTAAATTAGGAACAGTTCTATCATTAATCCGTAGCTATGTTCGGTTTGGCGATGGAAGATGCTTATTTAGCTAGGGAATTATCCCAGTTATATGGGATTTTCTTGTATTATATATATATATATATATATATATATATATGTAACATTTATATAAATATTTTAAACACAACATTATATCAGAGTCAAAAGTAAGGCATGGAAGAAGATGAGCTCTGATTATTTCTGTTCAAGTGAAAAAGGAATCATAGAAGATAAGATTAACTTGTTAATGCAGTGCAAGCCATTGAGTAGAACAAGAGGTATTTTTTTTGTTGCTTCTTTATGTGTATCCGGTGTGTAGCATAAATCACGCTGTAATTTGTTTCAGATTTGTTAAGTTGGGGTTTCCATTTCATATCTGGTGGGGTTGTGTTGGTTTGGTGATCATGAATATGACTAGGAAAAAATATGCATGAAGAATGCTCCTTTTTAGTTTACTTAGTTAAATTATGAGTCCTTATTAGGTAGACTAATCGTTTGCATAATTTAAAGGTTTGATTATGTTGTTTTGGCCTATAATAGAGTCGGCAGAAAATAACAGCTAAGACCCTAGTGTTAGTTGTTATTTTTTGTGCCACCACTATTAGTGTCACCATTACCACATTTCTGCTACTGACTCCCTTCTTAGTCAATCAGTGCCGCTACCCTATTTGATCACTATAATTCTACCAGCACCTATGCATCATAGTTTGTGTTAATGAGGGAAGGCATCCATAGTTTTTTTCCATTTTTAGGTTGTAATATTTGAAGCTATTGCTATTTCTATATTTGTAGCAGATATGATGACATTTTTTTAGCAGTTGTCGCAGTTCACTTTTTCATTAAGTTGTGCATGATGAACATCCTCCTCAGTTGGTTAAAGTATTATGTGATAAACTTAACTGGCGTAGAAAGGTACAACTCTTCCACTTATATGCATTGCCTTCATGATTAGGATGATAAAATCAACTAAGAATGATGGAACCCTAAGCAAAGATGGCCAGTAATAGTGAATTAAATTGATCACTAAACCTTTAATGTGAGAGCCATCATGATCCTTATCTACCATTATCATGAGATGACCATATCTTTTTGCTTTGACACTATCATACTGCTTATGCTGTTGCAGCCCAAGAATCTTCTTGATGTTTTTAATTTTTTTTATCTACCTTAGGCATGGATTGGCCATCCTTCGCATCAACATCAATCACTTCTTCGGAAGGAATTGAGGTTAGAAACATAGAATCCACCCACCTTGCAGCTGAATTCATAAAGATATACCTAATTGATGGAATCAGTAATGGGAAACCTTGCCGGACTGGAAGCCAAAATATATCATGAGCTCTATAATTTATATAAATCGAGTTTTTTTATGTATTTTCTGATCCTAATTGTTCAAACCTAATATGCATCATGAGTATCAAATATGATGTTTGATTCTAGTATCGTGCAAGTTCAATAAACTAAAAGATTTTTATCTGAGTAATGTTGATTTCTTCATCCAGATTATGTATGAGTTAGTTCTGAAACTGATGTACGAGAAGACCAAATACATGCTTTATTCTCATGATGTGCCATATGGCTCCGATAGTGGTCATCAATCTGTTACTAGATTCTCTCTTTGTGATGATTCCAATAGTTATTGGGTAATTATTTTATTTCTTCAATGTTCTAAAATAGTATGTTGGAAATTCAATATTTGTTATATGGATAAAATTTTGCACAATGATTGGTGAATGCTATTTATGTGCTGCAAAACTACATAATTTTCTGAATCAGAAATCTTCATGCATATTGGTAAATGCTATATAAGTGATGGTCATATATATAATTTTGCTAAATTAATAAGTTTCCAACCTTCGTATCATTTAAGTTTGAATTGATGTATATGTAGAAAATGAAAGGAGTGAATGATAAGATGAAAAAAAATGAAGAATGCAATACGATAGGAGATGACATATATGGAGTCAAAGTTAGCAGCCTTGATAAGATAGATAGCAAACAGAGTTCCAACAGAGTATCCACGCATGAGATCCTATCACAAATGCATCATATGATGAGGATGATGATTTAGATTTAAATAATTATATACCTATGTTATATTTTTGTTTTAAATATGTAACTATTGTATCAGAATAGTTTATTAACTGCTTTTTTTTTGTTAATTTAAATAATGTTTATAGTATATATTTTTATTCAATTTAATATAAAAATTTTAAAATATGTAATTAAATATCTTGTAAAAAATAAAATTGTGAAAATAGCTTTGGAATTAAAATTGGAAAGGAATTTTCCATAGCTAATTTAGCTAGAAAATTTTCTATACATTTTCAATTGAAAAATATTAATTACTATTCTTAATTACAATCAAAAATAGCATGGGAAAAATTATAATTAGCTACGGAATTTCCGTCATTAAAAAATTTGCTAGGGATTTTTTGCGTTAATATTTTATGAAGAGCACTTTAGATTGGAAAAATTTTCATCAATAATTTGTCGATATTCTATTTTAGCGAATGGAAAATCTTATATAGATAGATTGATAGATCAAAAGATATTTACATAGATAGATAGACAGACAGACAGACAAATAGATAGATAGATAGATAGATTGATTGATTGATTGATATATCTATCTATCTATCAATCTATCTATCTATCTATAGATATATAGATAGACATATAGATAGAAAAATATATAGATAGATAGATAGATACAAATAGATATACAGATAGATAAATAGATAAATAGATGAATAGATTGATAGATAGATTGATTGATAGGTAGATTACTAAAAATATTAATTGACAAAATGATAGACAGATAGATAGACATATTGAGAGATACTTAGGTATATAGTTAGATAGAGAGATGGATAGACAAATAGATACACATATTGATAGACAGATAGATAATCATATAAATAGACAGATAAATAGCCAAATAGATAGATAGATAGATAGATAGATAGAGAGGTAGATAGATAGATAGATAGACATAGAGACAGAAAGACAAATAGATAGATTTATAGACAGATTGATACACCGAGTGATAGATAGATTGATAGATAGATTGAAAGTTAGAATGATAAATAGAAAGATAGGCATATTCATAGAGAGATTGGTAGACATATACATCGAAAGATACATAAATTGTTTGATAGATAGATAGATAGACACAATGAATTTAAAAATAAGCTTATGTTTATCTCGTTGTGTGAAATTTCTAGCAAATGGTAGTTAGTGTTGTATCCTCTAGTCTATCTATTTATCAGTGATATTGTGTTGTGTTCTTTATTGGTTTGTAAATATAGTATGTTATGCTCCATATGCAGGTGTAACAATATTCTTTATCTGCATGGAGTACTAGAGGACAAAGAAATAGAAGATGCTTACCATGCCTGAGAGACCTATATATGTTTTTTTAAGCCCTAGAATATTACCTTCTGTTGTCTTTGATGGTATGCGTATTTGCATGAAAGTACGTGTGTCTGTGTTTAGACACGCACACAAGCACATACATACATGAACAAGTATCCATACATGAAACTAATTGCAAGGTTAAAAAAAGTGATGTTGGAAGTGCAGCTATATACAAAAAGAGAAATTGCTGATACCAGGAAGGAGTTGGAGGCGGAGAGGAAATGCAAACTATAACTAAAGGAAGCAATGAAGATGGCCGTGGAGGGACATGCTCAGGTGCTAAAGTAGTATGCATATTTTGAGGAGCTAGGGAAATGAAAGCAACATTAATTTCATAGACAGATTATACTATATATACTGTCATTAGATACATTGATGAAGAATGAGATGTAATCATGTTTTGTTATGTTTATGTTTTAACTATGTAACATATTATATCGGAATATTTTATTAACTAATTTTATTTTTTATTAATTATAAATATTGTTTTATAGTTTATAGTTTTATTAAATTTAATATAAAAATTAAAAAATATGTAATTAAATTTTATGTAAAAAATTAAAAATGTGAAAATAAATTTGGAATGAAAATTGCTAGGGATTTTCCCTCACTAATTTAGCTATGAAAATTTTCCTGCTAATTTAGCTATTAAAATTTTAATGTTAATTTAGCTAGGGAATTTTCCCTTGCTAATTTTGCTTTCGAAATTCTGTTCATTAATTTTGCTATGGATTATAGTACTCGTTAATTTTTGCGACAAGCACTTTACATAATGAAAGGTTCCATCATTAATCCATTATTATATCTACTTTAGCGATGGAAAACCCCCATTTTTCTAGGAAATTTTCCCTAGCTACTTGGGATTTTTCTTGTGGTGCATGATGTCGAACTCACATTGACTATTAAGAAATCATAATTAAAAAAAACTAAATTAAATTACTTCATTTGAAGAATTGAAAGATGAGGCAGATAAGTTCATCGTGTTGCAGTTCAACACTACCACATTCACAAAATGATGATCCATTGTTTTAACTAATAGATGTATGAATTCTAAAATTGCAAGCTCATTCTGCAACATGTATGATTCTAGTCACTAATAGCATTGCTCATTTAATAGTAAAAAAAAACAAAAAACAAAAAATCAAAACAAATTGATTCGGCTCAACTTGAAATTCAACTTTGTAGATATGATAGGAACTTACTTCATCATTCTCAATGCCAACCAGGATAAATAAAGATGCATAGCACTGGTATATGATTTTGTAGTTATGATGCTCCACAAATGAGTAGCACAAAGAGATCACAACACAGAAATAACTTCAAATAGTGGAACAATACCCATGGCTGTGAAGAATCCACATCTATGAGAAATAAAATCAGAAAAGAAGTAACAAGATGATTAACAAATAATAATGACCTACTACTCTATTTTCTTAAGGCATTTCCAAATGATTTCACCTTATAGGGCATGCTGTTATTCAATAGCTCACCATTCATATTTGAACTTCCTTCATTATATGGTAGATAATAGTTATTAAATTCTTGAATTGAACTTACATCATCATAAAAATATATCATACAGACAGAAGTCTACATATCTTTTTTATTTGTAAAAATTATTAGGTGGTGATTAATAAATGGTAAACCAAATTATTCTAATTCAACAATATTTCAAAATTAGTTTAGTTGATCGCGAGGATTGTATGCAGCAAAAAGAGATCCAGGTAGTGATTATCACTTATAGATAACATGAATAATGTCCCCCCCTCCCCCCTTCCTGCCACTAATATCTTTAGGGACTAGACATAGCTGAGCCTAAAGATTCTCCAGTAGGTTTTCTACAAAAATTTTTTCCATTGAACCATTTTTTTTTCTAATATAGATGGACATAGAGTGAGTAGAAATCTGACATATCTTTTTTTCCTGATTTACATACATTGAACTTGTCTGCCTTTGTGCACGAAAACTCATGTGGGGCAAGATAAATGTTATGCCTTGTCATTCTTGCATTCAAAATAATACATGCTGCTCCCCTATTCACATCTACTTATGATAAGATTTGCCAGCTCTAATTCCCTTTGTGCTTTCATTTCGATATCCCCATCTATAGTAGAAGGAAATCTTTCTAGTCAAAGAAGCAACGACAATAACAATCATGTTTGTAGAATAGAATACCAATGTTTTTTTGATGGATTTGATGAAAAAGGATGTGTAGAAGAATTAAGAAATGGGAGTAGAGAAAAGAAGAGATGCCTAATAATAGATCAAGTGAAGGCAATGAAGAAAAACTTTGAAGTGGAAAACAAGCTTGAACCATAGAGGAACAAAACTGGCTCATGAACTTGGCTTGCATCCAAGACAAATAGTTGTTTGGTTCTAAAACCACCATGCTAGGTAGAAAACCAAGCATTTAGAGAGAGATTATGGCCTCCTAAAAGCAAATAATGAGTCACTGAAGCTCAATTATGAAGCCCTTAAGCATTTTCATGAAGCCTTGATAAAACAAATTAGGGAACTGAAGGCACACCTTAATGATGAAAACATGGAGACTAGTAGCTTGTTCAACAAGGGGGAGGGTCTTCTACCATAAATAGATTAGAAGGAGTTTAAGAGTGGATTATTAGATAGTGATTCGAGTGCGATCCTGAAGGATGATAATAGTTCGGATTCTAGGATTTCTTCTATCAAGTTGATAAAATTGAAGCAAATCATATATCAAATTATGATAGTCAAGCATGGAATCATGGATTAATACATACGAACATGGAATGGTGTTGAAGATTACGAAAGCACACATCCTCGCCTCTGAATTAGTTGCTATCTACTTCAAACTGGAAGTGGTAACTTGCAATGCTCACGACCTAGTGCACAAAAAAAATCCTAGGCAAGTTTTAGGTTTTTATGCTCATGACCTAGTGCATAAAAAAAATACTTGCCGAGTTTTAGGTTTTTATGCTCATCACCTGCTCACGACATGGTGCAAGAAACTATGTTCATCATAGTTCCACTCCTGAAAGGAACTGTGATGAACAGTGAACACATGCGACTTTTAAGATTTTATTTATAACCATAAAATAAATAATATATATATATATATATATATATATACATACATACATTATGGTTATAATTTTTTGTGAATTCAATTTATTTTTATGAATATAATAAGAAATAAATTTATAGTCATAAAATTTTATATTATTTGATATATTTTAAAATTTATAAAAATCCTAAATTAACTTATAATGAGAAGAGAAAATCATAAAAATAAATATTTATTATTTTAATAAGAATAGAATATAAAAAGCTAATAATCAAAATCTTATGCAATAGTTAAATTCTTAAAAATTTTAGTAAGGGCAAAAATAAAACATGAATTCAAATAAACTAAGGTTGGTTTGATAGAATTTTTCAAATTTGTTAATAAGGAAAAAAATTATTTTAAGTATTTTTAGGACAAAAAAAATATCATTAGTAATATTTTAAAAAAAAAATTGAAACTCTAAAAAAAACTTGAAGTGTTCTTTTAATAAATACTTGGAGATTATTTTTTTTATAACACTTGAAGTGTTATTTTAAAAATTCAAATTTTTTTGTAAATATTTTTTAAAAGATTCCTATAATCATAAAAATTGTTTTATTACAGTTTTATTTATATAAATATATTCATTATTTTAGATTTTTTATAAATATTTTTTTATAATCATAGAAATAATAATTTTAAGCTTTTATTAATATAAATGTTTATGAATATTCATTTATTAATTCAAAAAATTTAAAAATTGTTTATAATTATAGAATTAATTATTTAATGTTTTTATTAATACAGATATTTAAAATTATTTTTTAATTAAATCAAATCTTATTTTGTAAATATTTTTAATATTTTATAATTCTATATATAGTTAATTTAGGCTTTATTAAAATAAATGTTTATTTATATTTATATAATTTTGTAATTATACATTTATAATATCCTATTTTTATTATTATATGAGAATGCATCTTTCAAGGGACCCTAATCAATAGACCATGACAAACCTTTAATATAAAAAATTACATCAAATATTAAAACAAATAATATAAAAAAAGAAAATAATTCAGAATAGATTAATGATAGAAATAATCTATAGATAAATAGATAAAAAAAAATCAAAGATAAATGTATATATTTTGTAAAAATTATTAATTAAGGATGAATCGCTTGCATTTAATATATAAGTGTAAAAAAATTTATAGAGAATGATTTAGCGAGTGTTCTTTTCTCGAGTTAAGTGGCTAGAAAAAATCGGTATCTAAAGTCATTGCTAAATTTTCCACCATTCTTTGTGACAAATTCTACGATAATAATATCTAGGGAAATTTTTCAATCGAAAATTTCTATCTCTAATCTATCACAAATCCATTACAAATTTGTTATTCAATGTAAAATCAAACAACTCTCACTATTCTCTAGGTAATCCCTTGCAAATTAGCAAGGGAATATATTCCTAGCAAAATATTTGTAGGTAATTATTATAGATAGATAAATAAAAATATAGGGTGATAGACATATAGATATATAGAGAGATTGATTGTTTGTTTGATGTATAGAAAGATAGATAGACATATATAAAGATAAATATATAAATAGATAGACAAATAGACATATAGACTAATAGAATGATAGATAGAAATAATGATGGACATATAGGATTAAAGGTAAGTAGATTAATAGACAAATAGATAGATAGATAGATAAATAAATAAACATAGAGGTAGATAGATGGAAAGAATGATAGACAGATAGACAGATAGAAATATAGATATATAGATAGATAGACAGACAAATAGATAGATAGATTGCTAGATAGTTAGATCGAAAGATTTACAGATAGAATATAGATAAATTGATAGAAAGATATATAAATAGATCGATTGATAAATAGGTAGATAGATAGATAGATAAATATTTAATATATATGTATATATATATAAACATATAAAAAGATAGATAGATTGACAGATTGACAGATAGATAGACAAATAGACCGATTGAAAAATGGATAAATAGATAGATTAATTGATGATGAGATAGACAAATAGATAGATAGACAGATAGATATATAGATAGAAAGATAGATAGTTTGACAGATAGTTAGATAGAGAGATTAGTAGATATTAAGATAGACAAATTGATAAAAAGATAGATATATGGATTATAAACACATATATAGGTAGACAGATAGATAGACAGAATAAATAGATATTTAATTGATAGATAGAAAGTTAGATAGTTAGATAGATAGATAGACATATAGTAAGATAGATACATTAATAGATTTATAGATAGACAGATTGACAGATAGATAGAATTGATAGATGGATAGATAGACAGATTGATACATGGTGAGATAGATAAATATACAAATAGTAAAATAGATAGATAGCTAGAAAGATAGATAGATAGCTAGAAAGATAGATAGATAGATATATATATATATATATATATATATATATATATATATATATATAGATCATTAGATATATGTCAATGAGTGCAATTATAGATTAACCATGAATCTAAATGTATTTTATATATATATATAATACTATTGCACAAAACTATTAATCTATCTATTTGTTTAGAAATGTATAGGAAATGCCCATTTAGCTAATAAATGCTGTTATACACATATAAATTTAGATATGTGTATATAGACAAGTATTTTTGATTTATCTATATATCTATCTATCTTTATATCTCACTACTTCTTGTAAATAGTTTCAATTTATCTATCTATCTAACTAACTATCTATATGTCTATCGATTTGTCTATCGATTTGTATATCAATATATCTAACAATTTATCTATAGATATATATGATTACATGAGATAGTCAAAAGTTTTTTTATCTATCTATTTTATCTATTTTTATGACTTTTTCATCATTTATATGATTACGATAGATGTGCGTGTAGTGATATCTACACACACATAGATAAATTAGACATATGGATTCTTCTAACTCTCTAATTAATGTGATTCTAATATTTCTTTTTGTTTTCCCATTGATTTCTAAATATTTGAAGCCTTATTTAGACTCTTAGTCCTAGACCCTTCAAAAAAAGCTCTCTTGAACTTTGCCCACATACTCTCACCTTTTAACCTCCAGCATCCTTTGTAGTCCCATGTTGTGGCCATGTCCTGCAGTCTAATGATCCCCAAACATGCCTCCTCTTTTGGGAAGCATATATCATCCCAGTTCTTCCAGTGAAGCTTAAACTTACCCTCTTTTTTCCCCCATAAAAAGTTAGCAATGTCCATTTCCAGTTTCTTAATAAATTTCTTAGGTGGATGAATAGCTACTAAGAAATGTACCAGCATGCTTTGGAGAACGTGGGAGATTAAAGTAATCCTACCCCCGAAACCTAGTAGCTCCTCCTTCCAACCTGCTATTTTAAACATTAAGATAGATAGATAGATAAATAGATATACATATAGATAGATAAATAGATAGATAGATAAAAAGATACTTATACATATAGATAGATTGGATAGATTGATATATTGACAGATAGACAAATAGATATATAGATAGACAGACATATAGATAAATAGATAGATAGATATGCATATAGATGTACAGAAAGATATATAAATAGATAGGCAAATAGATTGATAGATATATAGATAGATATATAGACAAATAGATAGATAGATAGATAGACAGATCGATAGATAGATAGACATAAAAATAGGTAGATTAATAAATAAATTGATTGAAAGATTACTAGGTAGATTGATATACATATTATTAGAAAGATTAATAAATAGATTGATAGATAATTTGAAAGACAGTTTGATAGATAGATTTATAGATAGATTGATATATAGTTTGATAGATAGATTTATAGATAGATTGATAGATATATTAATAGATAGATTAATAGACATATATATATATATAGATTGATACAGAAATAGATAGACAGATAAATATATAGTTAGATAGATAAACATATAGATAGATTAATTTAAAGATAGATAGGTAGAAAGATAGATATACAAAAAGATAGATAGATAGATAGATTTATTTAAAGATAGATAGTTAGATATATAGACAAACAAATATATAGATATATAGATAGAAAGAGATATAGTCAGTTAGATAGAAAGATATATGGATAAATAGACATATAGCTATGTAGACAGACAGATAGAGAGATAGGTAGATTGATAGATAGAGAGGTATTCATATAAGATAGACAGATAGATATATAGATAAACAAATATATAGATATATAGATAGAAAGAGATATAGTTAGTTAGATAGAAAGATATATGGATAAATAGACATATAGCTATGTAGACAGACAGATAGATAGATAGGTAGATTGATAGATAGAGAGGTATTCATATAAGATAGACAGATAGATATATAGATAGACAAATAGATAGTTAGAAAGATTGGAAGAAAAATTGACTTATTGATAGATAAGTTGATAGATATATTAAAAGATATATAGAAAGAAAGAAAGATAAATAGATAGATAGGTTTATAAATAGATTAATAGATAGACATATTGATAGACAAATTGATAAACAAATTTATAGTCATATTGATTGATAGATAAATAGACAAATATATTGACAAATAGTTAGATATAAAGATTACCATATTTTTAGACTAATAGATAGACTAATTGATAAACATATAAATAGATAGATAGATAAATTAACAGATAGATATTAAGATAGAAAGAAAAAAAAGAGAGATTGATAGATAAATAAAAAATAGATAGATAGAAAGATAGATAAAAAGAAAAATAGATAGATAAAGAGATAGATAGACATATAGATAGATAGATAGATATACAAATAAAAGAAAAATATATAAACATATATATATATATATATATAGACAGATAGATTGTCTATTATATAGACAAATATATATATAAATAGATAGATACTTGATTGACTGATAGATTAATGGTTAGATAGAAAGAAAGAAAGATAGATAGATATATAGATAAATAGACAGATAAAATGATAGATAGATAGGCAGACAGATAAATAGTTAGGTTAAAAATAGATATATAGATAGATTGATAGTTAAATAGATAGATAGGTAGATATATATATATATATATATATATAGGAAAATAGATAAATAGATAGATAGATAGGTAGATAGATAGGTAGATAGATAGATAGATAGATAAAAAAATAGATAGATAGATATATGGATAAATTAATTGATTATTAGACTAATAGCTAGACAGATTGATAGATAATTAGATTGATAGACAAAAAGATAGATAGATAGATATGCAAAAAGATAGATAGATATATAAAAAATAGATAGACATATAGATACTCAGATATATAGACAAATAAATGGAAAATAGATAGACATATATATTGACTGATAGATACACAAATATATAGATAAATTGATAAACAATTAGAAAGATAGATAATTAAATTGATAGATATACAGTTAGAAAGTGGATAAATAGATAGATAGATTGATTAAAAAACAAATAGATAGATAGATAGAAAAAAAGATAGACAAAAAGATAGACACAAAGATAGACATAAAGATAGAAAGTAGATAAATAGATAGAAAGATATATTGATAGACAAATAAAAGAGAAATAAACAGACATATAAATCGATAGATAGATAAAAAAATAGATATACAAATAGTTAGAAAGATAGATATATATATATGTATCGAAATATAGATAGATAGATTGAAGCTAGATAGATAGGGAAGAAAGACATATAGAATGATCGATAGATAGATTGATAGATTGATAGAGAAATAGATATATAAATAGATAGATAGGTGGATAGGTGGATAGATAGATAGATAGACAGATAGATATACATATAGATAGAAAGATAGATAGACACATAGATAGATAGATAGATAAATAGATAGAATGACCGATTGATGGATAGATAGATAGATTAATAGAATGATTGATAGATATGTAGGTAGGTAGATAGATAGATATATATAAAGATTGATATGTAGATAGAAATATTGATAGACAAATTGATTGACAGATTGATAGATATATTAATAGATAGATTAATAGACAAATTGATAATCAGATTGAGAGACAGATTGATAGACATATTAATAAATATATTGATAGACAGATTGATTGACACATTGATAGATAGATGGATAGACAAAGAGATAGATTGATATATAGATAGATAGATAGAACTATAGATTAATATATAGATAGAAAGATAGATATATATTTAGATAAAAATAAAAAAAGATTATTAGATAGATAGATAAATAGATAGATAGATAAATTAAGATTGACAAATAGAAAATTAGATAAACTGAAAGAGAGACAGATATAGAGACTAGTAGACAAATAGATATATAGATATGCAAGTATACAACCACATATAAATTAATAGATACATAGATATATAAATAGATAGATAGATAGACAAACATATAAATAGATAGATTTACAGACATATAGATAGATAAATAGATAGATAGATCAATAGAGAGATAGATAGACCAAAAAATAGATAGATAGAGAAATAAATAGATAGATAGACAGAAAGATAGATAGATATAAAGATAGACAAATAGACATATATATAGACAGATATATAGACAGATATATAGACAGATAATAGATAGATAGATAGAGTTATCAATAGAAAGATAGATAGAGAAATTAATAGATAGATAGATAGACATATAGATAAATAGATTTTTGAGAGATAGGTATACATATCGATAGATAGATAGTGATATATATAGACATATAGATAGTTAGATAGATAGATAGATAGATAGATAGATAAATATATATAAAGATATCTATCTATCTATTTATCTGTCTATCTATCTGTGTATCAATATTATTGGAAAATAATTTGTGACAAATAGATAGACATAAATAGATAGATAGACAGATAGACAAATTGATTGACAAATAGATAGATAGACAGATAGATAAATACATAGATAGAAATATATATATATATATATATATATATATATATATATATATATATATATATATATATATATATATATATATAAAGATAGATATATGGTTAGATTAGACAAATAGATAACCAAAAAGATAGATAGATAATTAGACAGATATATACATAAATAAATAAATAGATTATTAGATAGACAGACAAATAGATAGATATATAGTATAATATATATATTCACATATAGATAGATAGATTTAGAGAGAGATAAATAGTTAAATAAATTGATAGATGGATGGAAAGCTAGATAGAGGAATACAAAAAATATATAAACAGAAAGAAAGAATGAAATATAGATAGATAGAAAGACCGACATATAGATAGATATATAGATAAGCGGAAAGATAGAGATATATATAGGCAGATAGATAGAATAGAAAGATAAAAGATAAAATACTAACAAATATATAGATAAATAGATAGATTATATAAATATATATATATATATATAGACAAATAGATACAGAAATAGAGAGATAGAAAGATAGATAAAAAGACAAACAAAAAGACATATTGGTAGATAGGCAGATAGAAAGAAAGAAAAATAGATAGATAGATAGATAGCCAGATAGAGAAATAGAGGAATAGATAGATAGATATACATATATATAGGTAGATAAACATATAGTTAGATAGATAGATAGATAGGCTGAAAGATAGACTAGAAGAAAGAGAAATATATAGATAGATAGATATTATGATAGACATATAGATAGACAAAAAGACATATAGATAGAAAGTCAGATAGACAGACAAATAGGTAGACAGATAGATAGACAGATCAACAGGCAGATAGATTGATAGACAGACACATGGATATGTAGATTGATAGACTGAAAGATAGACAGACAGATAGAAACATAGATAGATACACATATAGACATACAAATAGATAGATAGATAAGCAAATAGAAAAACAAAGAGATATACAATTTGATAGATAGATACATAGATAGAAAGTAAGATAGATAGATAAATAGATTAACTAATAGATAGATAGATAGATAAATGGATAGACAGATAGATATATAGATAGAAAGATATAAGATAGATATATAGAAAAATAGATCGACAGAAATATATAAAAATAGATAGATAGATAGATAGATAGATAAATAGGTAGATAGACAAATAGATTGACAAATAGACATACATATAGATAGACAAATAGATTGACAGATAGATTGACAGATAGATATATAAATAGATAGATATGCAGACAACAAATAATAGATAGATAGATAGATATATAGATTGATTAATAAAGAGATAAAAAGATAGACAGATAAATAGACATAGATAGACCATTATTAATATATATAGACAGACAGATAGATAAATCAATTAATAGAAAGATATATAGACATATAGATAGACAGATAGATAGATAACTTGATAGATTTATAGATATTTAGATATATAATCTGATAAATAGATAGATAGATAGATAGATAGACAGGTAGATAGACAAATAGAAGATTAAGAGAATGAAACAAAGAGAAGAAGATTGATATAAAGATAGATAGATAGATAGACAAACAAATAGATAGATAGATAGATAGTGTGATAGATAGAGAGACAAACAAACAGATATATATATAGATAGATATATAGTTTAATAGAAAGATTGTTAAATAGATAGATAGACAAATAAATGGATAGTTTTATAGATAGATCAGATGGTTAGACAGATTGATAAAAAGATAAATATATAGATAGATAAATATACAGATAGATAGATAAATCAATAAACAAATTAATAAAAATATATATAGAAATATATTTATATAGATATAGATACATAAATATATAGATAGATAGATTGATAGATAATTATATAGATAAATAAAAAGATAATTAGACAGATAGATAGACATATAGGTACACAGATTGATAGACAGATAGATAGACATATAAATAGATGTCATATAGATAGAAATATAGGTATATAGATAGATAGACATATAGATCGATAGATAGATAGATGGATTATTTGATTGATTGATTGATTGATTGATTGATTGATAGACAGATAGATAAACTGTCAGATAGATAGAAAGATAGGTACATAGATAGACATATATATAGACAGATGGATATAAAGATTAATATATTGATTGATAGATTGATTGATAATTAGATTGATAGATAGGATTATAGACACTTTGATTGTTAGAAAGGTAGATAGATAGATATAAAGATAGATAGATAAATAAATAAATAAATAAATAGATAGATAAATAGATAGACAGATAGATAGATATAAAGATAGATATAAAGATATAAATATAGTTAGAAAGATATATAGACAAATATATAGATTTTATTTATAGAGAGATCGATAGACAGATTGTTAGATTGATGATAGAAAGATAGTGAGATAGATATATAGAGAAATCTATATACATATTTATAGATGGATAGAAAAATAAATTGATAGACATATAGTGATATAGATTGATAAATAAATAGATATAAAGATAAAAAGATAGAAAGATAGATAGATAGATAGATAGATAGACAAATATATAAACAAATAGATAGATGCATGGATATACAGATAGATTGCTATATAGATAGTAAAATAATTAAACAAATAGAAAGATAGAAAGAAAGATAGATAGATAGACAGATAGATAGAGAGTTAGATAGATAAATAAATAGATATATAGATAGATAGGTTGAAATATTGTTAAACAAAAAGATAGTCAAATAAATAAAAATATTTATAAACTGATCAAAAGATAGATAGTTAGACAAATATATAAATATATAGTTAGATAGTTAGACAAATATATAAATATTTAGAGAGATAGATTGAAAGATAGATGAATAAATCAATAGATAGATAGATATACATTTAGATATTTATATAGATGCAAAATAGTTAGACAAATAGATAGATAGATTGATAGTTAGCTAGGTAGATAGATATAAAGATATATATATATATATATATATATAGATAGACAGATAGATAGATAGATAATCATATAGTTAGATAGATAAATAGATAGAAATATAGCCAGATATATACGTAGTTAGATAGATAGAAACAAAATAGAGAGGTAGATAGACATATATAATGGTTTATAATTAGATAGATATATAGACTGATACGTAGACATATAGATAGACAAATAGATAAACAAAATGATAGAAAGATTGCTATACAAATATATATACAGATAGATTGACAAAAATATTTACAGATAGATTTACAAAAATATTTACAGATAGATAGACAAATAGATAGATAGATAGATATATAGATAAACATATAAATAGATAGATAAATAGATAGATAAATAGATAGATAGATATATAAATAAATAAAAATATTGATGATAAAGAGATAAATAGATAGATATATAGATAAATAGACAGATAGATAGATTGATAGACATATAGATAAATAGATAGATAGACAGGTAAAAGTCAGATAGATTGTTAGATAGATAAATACATGATAGATAGATAGATAGATAGACATATAGATATATATATATTTAGAAAATTGATACAAAAATAGATAGAAAGATTGACAGATTTATAGGTAAACAAATAGATAGATAGATAGATAAATAATAGATAGATATATTGATAGAAAGAAAGAAAGATAGATAGACACATAGATAGACAGATAGATAGTTAGTTAGTTAGATTGATAGAAAGATAGATAGACAAAAAATTAGATAGATAGATATATAGATAGCTAGATAGGTAGACAAATAGATAGGTAGATATCTAGATAGACAGACTAACAGATAGATAGATAGATATATTTAAAGATAGTTCGAAAAAATGTTTGAAAGATATATAGATAAATTAATTGACATATTTATAAACAGGTCAATAGATAAATATGTAGACAGATTAATAAAAAGATAGATAAACAGATAGATAGAAAGATTGATATACAAATATATAGACAGAAAGATAGATAGATTGACATATTAACAAATTCTTATACATATAGATAGATATACACATCGATAGACAGATCGATAGATAGATAGATAGCTAGAAACATAGGTATACATATAGATATAAAGATTAGTAGATAGATAAATGGATATATGGATAGATGGATAGATAGTATGATAGATTGATAGGATATATGGATAGATAGACAGACATATAGACAGATAGATAGAAAGATAAATAGATAATTAGGTTGAAAGAAAGAAATATAGATAGATAAACAAATAGACATATAGATAGATAGTTAGATTAAAAGAGAATTTGATAGAAAGATTGATAATTAGATTGATACATAGATTGATAGACATATTGATATACATATTAATAGATAGATAATAGATAGATACATAGATAGATATATATATATATATAGACAAATAGATAGATAGATAGTAAGATAGATATTCAAATAGATATACAGATAGATAGATTGATAGATAGATAAAAATATAGTTAGACTGATATATAGAAAAATAAAAAAAATAAAAAAATAAAAAACACTCTAAACTTTTAGAGAGAGAAAATCTCATTTTCTAGAGAGGGAGAATCACCATTGTTGCCCAATTCAATCTACAGTCAAGCTCTAAATGGATCAAAGGGACTTATTATTATATAAGAAGTCCTTTGCATCAATATTGAATTAGCCCGTGCCCCATCCTCCAATATTCGGTAAGAAAAATGGTAGCCCCATAGTAATCTTTTCTTCGGAAGAGATACAGAGGCTCCTAGAGCCATTTGACTACATGTTAGTCAGGAAATTTTCCCATGGCAGACCTCGCACACAAGAAATATAGTTGTTTATTAATTCTTTGAAGTTCAAGGGGATGGTGAAGTTTGCCGATTGTGATGCGAGGCATGTTATTCTACAATGCAATTTGGAGGACAATTTCCATCATCTATGGTTAAGGAGATTGTGGCAGGTAAGTGGGTATCCAATGTGCATTCTGAAGTGGATGAATACTTCAGCCCACACGAAGAAGCGCCTTTAGCCCCAGCATGGTTCTCATTACCTAATCTACCATTGTTTCTATACAATAAGCATGCTCTGTTTGCCATTTCTTCTTCTTTGGGTAAGCCTATGCTGAGGGATGAGGCAACAATCTCTATGAGAAGGCCTAACAATGCAAGGGTTCATGTAGAGTGTAATTTACTCTCACAACCACCGAATAAAATATGGATAGGTAGTGGAGAAGGAGAGCATGGAGAGGGGTATTGGAAATCTGTCATGCCTGAGAACTTGCCTCCATACTGTCTAGTATGTAAAAGAATAGGTCATGATTTGAAAGATTATAGGCTTGGGGCTGAGGGGATGGAGCAGGAGGTTAGATGAAATAAGAGGCAAAAATGGGTTAGCAATGAACAACTGAAAGGTCAATACATACGGTTGAGAGATAGGGGAGAATCACCTGATATTGCAGGAAATGATTTAGAAGTGAGTCTAGAGAAGAAAGGGGCAGAAACACGGAACTAGTTATTTATGAGGAAGAAGGAGGTAGCAATAGGAATATAGTAAGGGAAGTAGTGGAAAGTTTAGAGGGAGTGGAAGAAGAAGGCTAGAATGAAGTGAAGCTAAGGAGGAAGGGGGGAAAGAGGCATAAATTAAGAAGGGTATTAAAGGATAAGGACGAGGATTTAGAATGGATAAATAAGAATGTTCTAGATTTTCTAGATGAAAATTCAGAAGTGTTCAGTTGTCCACAAATAGGGAGGGAAGAAGAAATAGAAGAGGATGTTTTGGAAAAGATAAAGGATGATTTAGAAATGTATGAAGAGGATTGGGAAAAGCTTACAAGAGGTCAAGCAATGGAAGCCATCAAAAGTATGGCTATGCACCTTGGACATCAAGAAAAATATATTCAAATAATGCAAGATACCCCACATATATACAAGTTGCCAAGGAACAAGAAGAAGCATTTGAATAGAATGAATGAGTCTAAAGGCACAACAAGAGCACAAGCAATATCTAACTTAAATGGATAGATATCATTATTGGAATATTAGGGGGGGTGACAAATAACCCTTCGTTAAATAGACTAAAACATTTAATAAAAATTCATAGAATCTCTATGGTAATTATAGCAGAACCTATGATTCAGAAGGACCAATTGAGTAAATATAGTAAACTACTAGGGTTTAATAATGCATATGTTAATTCAAACGGTAAGCTCTGGATCATGTGGCACAATTAAATGAATATTATAATAATTAAATAGATAGAATAAAGAGTCCACTTTAAATCTAAAATAAATGCAGAGGTTATAATTTCGGTAGTGTATGCTAAAAATAATAAAAAAGATAGGATAGAATTATGGAAGGAAATGCGTGACATAGCAAAGAAAGACACCCCATTGATCATAGGTGAGGACTTTAATGTAATTAGAAGTGTGAAAAAAAAGAAAGGATGTAAAATCCCAGACAAAGTAGCCATGTCACAATTTAATCATACTATCACTAGTACAAATCTGATGGAAGTAGATTTTATAGGTTCAAGCTATACCTGGTGTAATAACTGGCAGAAAAGAGGAACAATCTGGGCAATGTTAGATAGGGTTCTGTGCAATGCGAAGTGGGTAGCCTCTTAGGGGGTTACAGGGCTCAGACATTTAAATAGAACTTGCGCTGACCATAGCCCATTGCACATTTCTATCAATTAGAGTCAGTATACTACGGGCAATTTTAAATTTCAAAATATGTGGGTAAAGCACCTAGAATTTGAAAAGGTGGCGATAGAATCCTAGATAGAGCCAGTTATAGGAAAACTTATGTAGGTTCTAACGTGTAAGCTATATATATTAAAAAAATGCTTAAACTTATGGAATAAAGATGTTTTTGGAAATATAAACCAAACAATAAAGGAGGAGGAGGAAGAAGTGGAGAAACTAGAATTAGAATATGAAAATTCCCAAAATGAAGAAATTAGAAATGAACTAAGTAAAGCCAAAGGAAAATTGATGCTTAGATTACATATGGAAGAAATCTACTGGAAACAGCGATCGAAGATTAAATGGCTTAAAGATAGGGATAGAAATACTAAATTTTTCATACTATGTGTAAAATCAAAATTCATAAGAACTACATAAAATGTATAAAAATGATGAGGGAATTTGAGTAGAAGAAGATAAAAATTAGGAATCATCTTTGATGAATTCTTTAAAAAAATTTATGTGGCCCGATTATTCACGAAAGTGATTTATTAATGAAAGAAATTAAAACATCTATTACAAAGGAACAAAATAATAAGTTGGAAATGATTCCGGATGGAGAAGAAGTTAAAAATACTATCTTTAGCCTGGATAAGGATAGTGCAGCAGGACCGGATGGTTGGAATAATTACTTTTTCCACACCAGTTGGAATACTCTTAAAAACGAGCTTGTTTCTACAGCTGTAAGTTTTTTTGTAGGTGCGGATATACCTAAGGCATGGGCCAATTCGTTTATTGTGCTAATTCCAAAGAAGGAATCACCACAAATATGTGAAGACTATATGCCTATTAGCTTATGTAATGCTATTTATAAGATTCTAGCAAAAATACTACAAAGTTGGTTAAGCACTATTTTACCAGAAATAATATCTCAGGAGCAAACGGGTCTTGTCAAAAATAGGTTAATGCTTGAAAATATAAAATTGGTAGCTGAAATGATGAAAGAGATAGCTGTTAAAACAAGAGGGAACAATCTAGTAGTAAAACTGGATGTGTCTAAAGCATTTGATAGAATTGAATGGGACACACCTATTATGTATTGCGAAAGTTTGGCTTCTCTGAATTATGTATAGATTTAATATAAAGATGTGTCACAAGTGTATGGGTAAAAGTTATTGTAAATGGTCAGAAAGGAGAGGAATTTAAACCGAAAAGGAGTTTAAGACAAGGGGATCCCATGTCTCCTTTATTATTCGATATTTATTTAGAATTATTAATTCATAATTTAAATAAAAGTATGCCAGTGGGCAAGATCATTCCATTTAGACATCCAATAAATACTCCTAGAATAGGTTGTCTAGCGTATGCGGATGACCTCATAATTTTCACAAATGTGACTTCCAGATCACTAATGAATCTTATGCATCTCCTGCAAATTTTCGAGAAAGAAACGAGGCAAGTTGTAAATAAAAAGAAAAGTCAGTTATTGTTATCATCAAAAATATCCAAAAAAGTGGCCATACAGATTAACAAAATTACTGGATTTATCCAAAATAAAGGGGCTTTAATGTATCTAGGCTACCCTATATATGACCTAGATTGAGAGAGAATTATTTAACATCATTACTAGAAAAATTCAGAAGGAAAATAGCAGGTTGGAAGGAGGAGCTACTGGGTTTCGGTGGTAGGATTACTTTAATCTCCCATGTTCTCCAAAGCATGCTGGTACATATCTTAGCAGCTATTCATTTACCTAAGAAATTTATTAAGAAACTGTAAATGGACATGGCTAACTTTTTAATGGGGGAAAAAGAGGGTAAGTTTAAGCTTCACTAGAAGAAATGGGATGATATATGCTTCCCAAAAGAGAAGGTAGGTTTGGGCATCATCAGCCTACAGGATATGGCCATATCTTGGAACTGTAATAGATGCTGGAGGTAAAAAGACGGTGAGAGTTTGTGGGCAAAGTTCATGAGAGCTAAATATGAGAGGTCTAGGATTAAGAGTCTAAAAAAGGCTACAAATATTTGAAAATCAATGGAAAACAAAAAAGGAAAAGTAGAATCCCATTCAATATTAAAAAAGAGCGGATGGAAATTGAAATTGAATGCGCAAGGAAATTTTACTATAAAATCGGTAAAACCCCTAATCAGAAAGAAAAAACCAGTACAAGCATTATTCAAATGGGCTTGGAAAGCAGACATCCCGCAAAAAATGAGTTCTTTTACATGGAAAGTACTTGTTAAAGCTTTACCAGTAAATAGTAATATTCAAAGAAAAGGAATAAAAATAATATCAAATGTGACTGCTGTCATGAAGCAGGAGAATCCATCGATCATTTATTTTCGGAAGGAAGGATTGCAGCGGAAGTCTGGAAAAAGCTAGCGAAATTGAATCAGATATGTAGTAAACAAGAAGGGTTAATAGAAAAATTAAAAAAATGGGGAACTCACACTTCAAGATGTCTTGTTAGGAATTGGCTGACTCAAAATCTCATGCACATTGTTATTTGGAGTCTATAGAAAGCTCGAAATAAGAGTAGATTTGAGGGAATTAAAATGAATTCAGTTGAAATATTAAAAGATATTAGGAAGGAATTCAGTAATATATCTAATATTAAACCCTTGAAAGTTGAGAATATAGATATGGTTAGAAAACTCAGAAATACATGGTCACTAACTAATAAAAAGAATATGATGTTGATGATGAACAAGAAGATGAATAAGAAGAAGTTGAACAAGAAAGTTAAGATGAAGATGAAGATGAAGATGATAAAGAAGAAGATGATGAAAAAGAAGAAGATACAGAAGAAGAAGAAGAAGAAAGATAAAAATATCATGACAAAGAAGAAGAAGAATAATAATAAAAGAAGAAGAATATGATGATAATGATTGTTTATTGTTCAAACTACTGAATATGCTTACGTATTTTGGTGGTTTATGATGATGTTTAGACATGGAAATTAAGATAATATGAGTTGATTTTATGACTTTGATATATTGAAGACTTTTGATAAATAGTCATGATATCAATATGTTTTCAGATATATTTAGAAGTGGAGGTAGATAATTGAGTCTCACATAGTTTCGACATTCATTATTAGCTAAAACACTACTTAATTGATTGAGGAAATTCTTTTTCACAATTGCCCTACTAGCACATTAGCATAATCTTTTAACTATGATATGCATTTCTAGTGATTATGATATTATCATAATGTCACATTCATACTTAGCTTAGAAAATTCAAATGATAGTGACATTAATTTTTTGTCGCATCAACAAAGTACTCGATTATTACCCAATTTCACAACCAAGCACAACCACAACAACTTTATTTTTAATAAGGCTAGATATTCTCAAGTCATAGTCATGGGTTTTTTAAAAAGTTATGACTTTTGAACTATATAAATTTACAGTCACAACAACTCATGTCAAAGTCTTAGTAATTATTCAAAGGTGTAACTTTTAAGATACTAAATATTATATATGATATTACTCTAGTATGACTATTTCCAAGGCCATGACTTTATTTTTAAAGGAATGCATATTTATTACTTATATTCTCAAGCTAAATTACAAGTTCCATGGAAACCTCACAATGTTACAACAACAAGATATATGAGGGAAGAGATAGCTAGTGTCATGGAACTTATAAGATCATAGCTACTTGAGAGAAATTAACAAAAAATTATGTGTCGTAACTATTTCCCATCGTTATAGCCACAACCATCTCATGAAAGAACATCTAAGCATCATGGCTATTTCTCAATACCACAACCATATAAAACTCAAGAAACACTATTGCCAATGTAATGCCTTCTGCACATCACTATGGCTATATAATATAGTGATAAGCCATTCACCATTCCATAGTAAGATACCAATAATGTGGCCCTTTATGGATGACAAAAAAAAGCTTGAAGCCATAGCCATTTCATAATCCCACATTTTACCCAAGTCATCATTTTTAATAGTATCATGACTTTGGGTTACGGAAAGATCAAGATGTAGACTAGAGTGATATTCATTTTTTAGAGTCATGCCCTCAAGAAGAATAGATAAAGGTCAAAGTTTTGATAATCTGTTGAAAGGCATGATTTCTACTTAGAATAATATGAGGTTGCCCAGGTATAAAAGTAGAAGATAAAGAAATTTTAATAATCTCTCTTATTTTTTTTTTCTCCCACATGTAAAAATGATACCACGACAACTACAAAACTTAAAAGGTAACTTTTACACTCCCTAGGGATTCCACAAGCAAGAAAGTGTTGAAAAATTAATACTAATACCTAAAGTTGAGGAGCATAGCTTTCAAAACCCTCTTATCTACAGATCGATTCAGGAATGTATACCAAACTAGCATGGTCTAGGGTTTGTGTAAATTGAGATATGTGATGTGAATTTAGTTTTTTTTATTGAATAAATGTGTTTGATTTATTTTATGTTATGAATATTAATGGATGGTAATTGAATTAAACTTGAACTAGGGTTTCAACTATTTGTAGGTTGTATAATATTTCCATGGCGGATGATGATAGGTAAATAATAAGGTTCACTAATGCATTTGGTAGGAAGAATTGATAGCCCTTTTGACTTTGATGCACATGAAAAAACTATATGTTAAAACTCAAGACCCAGGTATGATATTCATCATGAGTATGACACTTTGGAAGCGGAAAATGCAAATACTTTTACATATCAATTTATTGTATGAACTTTAAAAGAACTAGTTCTTGATTGGGATAGATGCTATATAAAATATTCTCTCAATAGGTTCACTTTTACTATGAAAGTCATATCATCACCATGGAGGATGGTGATAGACAATTCTTTGGATCTGCATGAGTTTGTTGTGACTCGTAAAATGGTGATAACTTTTATAAATTACTTATACTTATATGGTTCACACTAGTAAAACTTGAGAAAAGTAGACATTAATTGTATGAGTGGTACTTACGAAGCTGAAAGTAAAAGTGCTAGTTGAAAAAGTAGCCTAAAATGTATGATATTATGAATGACTCTAGAGAAAATTTATGTCTCTGTGATGACATACTAAGTTGGCATCTACAAGGGAACCACCATTAGTATGAGCTCAATGATGATTACAATCTTATATAATATTAGGGAAATGAGTCATTGCATAATACCTCAACCTTCATTCTTTATCAAGATAATATAAGCCGAGCAACTTACATTTATAATGTAGATTAGATGAATAAACTATGTACTTAAAAATATCTAATAATTTGAGTATCTATTTTTCTAAAAATAGGTTGTCTCATTGTTGAATAGCCAAAATATTGATACAATCTATATGGGATCAATATCTAAACAAAATTCCATTCTTTTACTTGTATGGCCCATGTAATTATGGAACTCATTTGATGAGTTACTCTCATTAATAAGATTTTGGAATATTGCATAACTAATAAAAGTATGTGGCATAATAAAGTCACAATAAGTTTTTGATACTTTTGTTAAGGAATATTTAGTTTAGTTAGTTAACATATGTCATATTCTTGTATAAGGATAACCCTTCTTAGTAGGTTAGTTCGCATTGAGTTTGATAAATATTCTCAAATCTAAAAGCTTAATTTTGTTAACTTGTTTGAATGTGGATAGTTGATTTTTGGATTTTTTTTTTATATTTTTTTTCTTTTTTATCTTTCCATCCACAAATCTACAAAATCAAAATGTATAGAAAAATTTTCTAAGTCTTTCTAACTAATTGTCTTAAAGAGTTACATGAAAAGAATGAAGCATATTAAATTCATTTTGGGAAACATGCAATAGAAGCAAGCAAAAGTATCCCAAACTTTCATTAAAATAGGAGTTATGATGCTAAATGAAGTGACTTAAATTATGAAGCTTATGATGACTAGTATTAACCCTATTATTAGTCAGAAGAGAGTTATGGATGCTAGGGATATACAAGCTGTGAGAAGAGGACATATAATGAATTTAAACCATTTTTAAGATCTTATTGGATAGCTAAAATTGATGCATTATTGAGAGAATTGAGAATAGATAATGATATTAATTAAGAAAAGATGAGACAATAAAGAGAGAAAGAAGTCATGAATTGAGTAAGTCCAAAGAAAGTGTTGCATCAAAAATTTTTGTAGCTAATGCAAACATTGTTATGGCTAAAAATTAAAAAGATGGAATTGAAGATACGATCTCAGTTGTTCAAAAAGGATAGGAAGAAGTGAATGATAAAATATATTTAGCCAATATGGAAACACTTGTTGTAGAAATGCTTGAAGAGTAAATTAAAGATATGGTCTCAATTGTTCAAAAAGAAAAAGTTGAAGTGAATGACAAAATTGTGGCTAAAATAGAGATAAATGTTGTATAAAATATTGAAGAAAAAAAATAAAAGATGTGACCTCATTTATTCAAGAAGAAGATGATGAAGTGAGTGATGAAATTTTCATAGCTAGTACAAAAATAATTGTGCTAGAAATTCTGAAGAGGAACTAGAGATAAGACATTAATTCAGCCCATAATGTTTTGTGGGTTGAATTAGAAAATGTTTATGAGTTGTGTAAAAATAAAATTGAAAAAGTTAAGACATTTCACAATGTCAAGGTTAAAGACACAATAAAGAAGAGTCAGACACAAAATAATTCTATGGATGATGTATATTAAGACAATCATCCATCATCCATGATTGATAGTGAAAGTACAATAAAGAAAGAAGTAGATTAGTATATTGAAAAGCATATTAAGGATAGCAGAGATCTCTAATAGAGAAGATAAAGTTTTGAAGGTAGCTATGGATGTTAAACATAACACTACTTGTGAGGAAACCCAAAAAATTTTTATTTGCTACTTGCATAATGAAATGTGATTATTGTGAGAATAAAAGTTGCATGTAAATATTTACACTTAAATACCTCATCCCCTCCTCAATATGTTAATGAAAAACTTCATGCATGACCTGTCCTCATACCCCAAACCCTTAAGGGATTCGAAGACTTGTGTACTAAACTTATGTTGTAAAAATATTAGCTAATGGCAACGTCCTAGAGGTACAGACTATGGTCATTGGAGGGGAGGAAATAAGTCAAAATAGACCAATAAAAAAAAGACTCTTTCTTATAAAAAATAATAACATATTTAAACTAATTACTATTCAATGTTTTTTTACCCAAAGTTGTAGGCTTTTTAGAGCCATGACTTTGGTGCATAGAAAGAAATAGCCCATCAAAATCTACATGACTTAAGTCATGTCAAGTTTTTAGAGCTATGTCTTTGATATTATAGAAAAAAAAGTATTATAAAAGCTATTTGATAAGGTTGTAGTAGTTTTTTAGAGACATGACTTTTGTGCTATAGAAGGAAAAGTATTATATTAGCTATATGGAAAAGTTGGTTTTTAGAGCTATGACGTAGAAGGTACTACTTACCATAATGGTATGACTTTAATAAATAAAAGAAATACAAACTCATAGAGTTATGACCTTCAATTACTAGGTTACAATTATAAATACCTAATCTTCGAATCTCCTCCATGAAAATATCTAATTTTCTACTTATGCTAGGACAATTCACCATTAATCCTTTTAGTTTATTGTTTCGATAATGGAAGGAAGAAATCATCAAAAAAGAATATCTTGGAGATGAGCTATAAGGAGAAAGGGAAGTAAAAAAATCTAGCACCAAAGAAATACTACCTAAATTGTGACACCCATAGTAACTTTTGTTATAGATATTGGGTAGAGATAGATGGACTCCATGCTATCCCAATAAATGTTTTTTAGATAGAATGGATTCAATGAATTTACTCCTTCCTTTGGGGATATCAGAAAATAGAAATGGATGTTTTTTTATGCATAGAGAATGGGAGAAAGCCTCAATTCTAAAAATGTTCTATATAAATTTGGGGGATAGGTGGGAGAAGATATGCTATGTGAGAAAGATTTGGATTCTTTTTGATAGGAGAATCATTATCAAGTTATTTGGATTCTCATGTACAAAATGATAGTATTCATTTTAAATCTCTTTCCAAGCAAATCAATTTTTCAGTTATCACTAAATTATTGAAAAATAAAATGGTTACATGGAGGGTGAGGTCGAATATCATGTATAGATATTTGATAAGGAAAAGAACTAGCAAAAGTAAGTAATGTTTGGTTATATTTTATATGCTCATATATATTACCCAACTCTTTATATTTCTTTATTTATTCTGGAGAGAATAATTTTGCTATAGGCCATACTCATTGTGTGCTGCATTGACATGAAATAAATTTTAGAAAAATTAATTCTTTGTTTACTCAAAGGTAAATTTTCTATTTAACTTGTTCATGAATTTGTTATTACTTTATTATGTTTAGTAGAAGAAGTTTATATGGATGAACAACTGGATACAATGTGTTTGATAATGTTCTCCCTAATATTATTTGGTATAAATATGGGTTAGAATAAGATATAAAAAAGAAGAAGCTAATGCTTGAAGCGGAAGGGCTGCTAAAATTTGGGAAGAAAACATATCTTTCATCATAGCTAACACATAAGACAAAAAAAAGGAGGAATTCGAAAAGACAAACTCGCCCACATAGAGCATTCCTTAGCTACACATGGTAGTATTATATTTATGGATATTTACATATTATAGAAAATATAAAGTGAAGTGTAGAGTGAAATATGGAAGTGCTGAAAAAGAAGATATATTACTTATGCAAAAGAGTAGTAGAAAAAGGTTGGAAATTATATTATGATATGAAAAAATCATATCCATCAAAAGTGATGGCTTTTGTTACAACTAAAATAAGTATGAAGATTAGAGCTAGAAACTCTTGTAGAAAGGAATGAGATGCATGGATATTGGATTGATAGAAGTACCAAATCATTTGGAAATCTTTACAAAATAGTGTGGTAGATTTAAAAAGAGTAATGGAGGAAAGAAACAAAGTGAATGGAAATAAAACAACATATATGAAATATTACTAGATTTATAAATATGAGAGTATAATATAAAACAAAAACACATGTATTTTAATTATTGGATATTTTGAAGGTATACTAAATTCAAATTGATATAGATAGAAGGCTCTTTATGATATTTTGGTAAAGATATTGAATTAGTTATATATACAAAGAGTAGATTCATAAAGATCATCTATTTCTTTACCACCATTTGACCACTCAATATTACATTTCACATTTAAGGAATAAGATTCCTAGGAAAAAATCATATTAGACACATCCATCATTCTATGATTTATATTTATTATTGTTTATTCCTATATTTGATAAGTGTATCCATTATGATGAACTAATTTGCAATGTTTGATAGTGTTTTAGTATGTCAGTTTGTTTAATGTTCAAACTAGTGAACATTTTTATGTATTTTGGTAGTTTATGATGAAGTGTAGACATAAAAATATAGATAATATGGGTTTATTTCATGACTTTAATAGTTTGGAGAATTTTGATATATAATCATTAAATCAATTGATCATTGGGTCTCATATGGTTTTGGTGTTAATTCTTGACCAAAACTATATCTAATTGGTTTGAGACTTTCTTGTATGGCATGACCCTACTAATTCATTAGCACAATTATTTCATTATGCAATGCATTTTTAGGGGCAATAATATTATCATTGATTCATAGTCATACGTAGCTCATGAAGTTTATATGATTTATAGCATTAATACTTCAATATTATAACCAAGTACACCATTAGTGCGCAAGGTCATGACAAAATCTAAACACAATGTCTTTATCTTTAATATGGCTTGATAGTCTCAAGTTAGATTTATATCCTTTTTAAAAGTAACAGCTTTTAAGCTATAAAAAATTATAGGGCCACAACTACTAATGCCAAAGTTGTGGTAATTATTTAGGCGCATGGGTTTTGGGATACTATTATCAAAGAAAGACATGGATATAACTTGTATGTTAAAGCTAATTACTAGTACCTTGACATAATCACAGAGACGCAACAAAATGAAAATGAAGAAAAGAATGTCAATGTGTCAGCCATCCACATTGTCAGGGACAATTGAGATATATGAAGAAAAAATAACAAGACAAGGAAGAAGAAATTAAAGAAGTAGATGATCATAATAATGATCATGATTAAGGAGAAGACAAAGAATAAGAGGAAGAAAAGAAGATAAAGTAGAAAAAACAAGAATAAGAAAATTAAGATGATGATTATAATGATGATGATGCTGATGAATATGATGATGGTGAAGAAGAAGAATATGAAGAAGAAGAATAAAAAAAAGAAATAAAAGAATAGATGAAGAAGAATAAGAAGAAAAACAAGATAATGTTGAAAACTAAGATGGAGAAGAAGTAAAGGAAGAAGAAGATGTCAAAGAAAAATATGAAGAAAGAAGGAGATAATGATTTTGATGATGAAGAAAATGTATAATTAGAGATGTCGTGACGGGTAAGGCTCGGCCTATGTCGTGTCGTGTCGAGGCCAACCGGGCATCGTGCCATGCCTGACCCAGCATGGTTCGGTGGCCCATGGCTTGACCCATCGGCATGGTTTGGGGTCATGCCCGGTCCCACACCCACACCCGCATACCTAGGCTCCCGGCTTTCCGCACCCTCATGAGTCACGAATCATGGGTCACAGCTCACCCAATCATGACTCAGTGAGTTGGGCCTAGCTTCCCGCACACAAAGACCGTGGGTCGGGTCCAATCAGCCCCGACCCGCGGTCCCTCCCAACCCGACCCGATCCCCCCCCCCAATAGGCAGGAAAAAAAATTAAATTTTAGCCCTTGGATCTTGCCTCCAACAGCTAGGGGGCAATATCCGACTGCCATCATGATTCTACCCCCTAAAATATTAAAATAAAATTAAAAAAAACAAAAAAAAAATATTTTTTTAATCTATAAAATCCTCCCCACCTTTCTATAACATTTATGTTTTTCATAAATATTTATTCTCTCAAATCTCATATATTCACTCTCTCAAAAATCTTGCTCCACTCTCTCGGGACTCCAGCTTTCATCATTTTGCATGGCTTTTCGGGAATCTCAACTCGGTTTTCGAATTTTGAGCTAGACTGTGGTGCACCGTGCACGTGATCAACCTCACTGCTTTACTGGGTAATTTATTTTATGTTTTCTTTATTTCTCTCTCTCTCTCAGTCTCTCTCTAGTCTAGTCTCTCTCTCTAGTCCTAAAATAGTTAAATCTAAAATCTATCATCTAGTCTATACATAAGTGTCATGGTTACCAAAAATCCTAAAAAATGACAAATACTAATGAAACATATTTAAATTTAGAAAATGAAAATATTACACAGTGGTCTGAGGCTACTGAAACTTTGGTTTCTTCAGTCATTTCAACCCAAACCTCTAAAAAACTAAAGACTAGGAGGACTTATATGGTTTGGACTCATTTTAATATAAAAAAATAAAAAATATATTAGGAAAGAGGAAGAAGAAGTGACTTAGTTCAAATATTATATGAGAATTTTAACTTGTAAGAATTCGTTTGGGATTGGGCACCTCAAGATGAATGCTGAATTATGTACCAAAAAACATGGTCCATTAGATGCTAGGAAAACCCAACTTGGCACTACATTTTTTAAGACTGGATCTAGTTCAGTCTCAATGTTTACTCCGTTCATATACTCCAGTGAGTTGGATAAGGATGGCATGGTCAAACTTATCACATTGATGGGTCTTCAGATCAGATTTTCAGAAATTCCAAGAGTAGTGCGCATCATGCAGACATATATTTAGTCTGCTTATCATAGGATTCCTAGGTCCACATCTAGGAATGACATACTAAAATTTTATAAGTTAAAAAAACAAAAAAAATAATTAATGAATTTATGGCATATAGTAGAGTGGTGTCCGTGATGTCTGATATCTAGACAATTCATGATGAATCATCTTATGCATGTCTCACCAGCCACTATGTAGATTCTAACTAGACTATGAATAAAAAATTTTTAGGATTCTCTAAGATTTTTCATCCTCATGATGGCCCGGATTTTTGAGTGTATGATGAAAATCTATAGGGAATATAAAATTCAAAATAAAATTTTAAGTGTCACATTCGATAACGCATCTAATAATGGAGTAGTGATCAACATGTTTGTTAGGAATATTAGAGACGCGCCATTAGGAGAGATTTTTCATGTCAGATGTATTTGTCACGTGATTAACCTAATTGTTCAAATGGGTATGAAGGTGTGTTCCCCCATGTTGGATAATATACGTAATGCACTAAAATATATTCACACTCCTCGCAGAACACAAGAGTTTGATAATTTCTATTTTTCTGCGAATCTTAAGAAGAAGAAATTCCAATCGAATGTGAGACATCGTTGGAATTACACGTACCTGATGTTAGAGTCATGCCTTGGATAAGAACACATGATATCCGACTATGTCAATAGTAAGAGTTACGAACTTATTATTGACGACACTAACTAAGCTTCATAAATTTCATTTATGAAATTCCTAAAAATTTTTTATGACATGATGAACATGTGTTTGTTGGTTTATATGCCCATGACTTGCATTGCACTCAAGTGCATGTGCAACATCAGTAGCATGTTTAGTAAGTATCGAGCTGACCTGACACTTAGCCATATGGTTGCATAGATGAAAACCAAGTACTTAAAGTACTGGTCCACCGTTCCATCTCTTTATTGCCTCGCTGCATGAGTGGACCCTAGGGTTAATGTGGAAGGGGTAGAAAACACCCTGACTTACATTTCCTCGTGCATGAACCTGGAAGACCCACCTGAAGGGTTCATTCACGAGAAGTTGACTGATTTGTTCACATACTATGATACTAGGTATGGTGGTGGTGGTCGTAGTAGTGAGACTGTGATTACGGACATGGATACTGATTACTGCTCAATCCTATCACATTCTGATACTAAGAATCTTGATATATTATAGTGGTGGGAATCATATGAGTCCACCTTTCCCATGCCATCTATGATGGCACGGGATCTACTGACTTCTCTGGTGTCGAGCATAGCATCGAAGACTCCTTTTTCTTGTTCCAGTGAACGTGATTTCAGATAGGAGATCGAGATTACATTCATATATTGTTAAGGCCTTGGCTGTTTGAAGGATTGAGAGGATTCGAAGTTTAGCATCCATGATCGTGCTGGAGCTATGACAGGGACTGCATCCGCATCCACTGTGAAAGCGGAGCTTAGGTGCTAGAGTAGTATGCATATTTTGAGGAGCTGGGTAAAAGAAAGCAATGATAATTTCATAGACAGATTATACTATATGCTCTATCATTAGATACATTGATGAAGAATAAGATGTAATCAAGTTTTGTTATATTTTTGTTTTAACTATGTAACATATTGTATCAGAATATTTTATTAACTGATTTTATTTTTTATTAATTATAAATATTTGTTTATAGTTTATATATTTATTAAATTTAATATAAAAACTAAAAATTATGTAATTAAATTTTATGTAAAAAATTAAAAATGTGAAAATAAATTAGGAATGAAAATAGCTAGGGATTTTCCCTCACTAATTTAGTTACGAAAATTTTCCTGCTAATTTAGCTAGGGAATTTTCCCTCGCTAATTTTGCTTTAGAAATTTCATCCGTTAATTTTGCTGTGGAATATAGTACTCGTTAATTTTTGCGACAAGCACTTTAGAAAAGGAAAGGTTCCATCATTAATCCATTATTATATCTACTATAGCTAAGGAAAACTCCCATTTTTCTAAAAAATTTTCCCTAGCTACCTGGCATTTTTCTTGTGGTGCATGATGTCAAACTCACAATGACTATAAAGAAATCATAATTAAAAAAAACTAAATTAAATTACTTCATTTGAAGAATTGAAAGATGAGGCAAATAAGTTCATTGTGTTGCAGTACAACACTACCACATTCACAAAATGATGATCCATTGTTTCAACTAATAGATGTATGAATTCTAAAATCGCAAGCTCATTCTGAAACATGTATGATTCTAGTCACTAATAGCGTTGCTCATTTAATAGTAAAAAAAACAAAAAACAAAAAATCAAAACAAATTGATTTGGCTCAACTTGAAATACAACTTTGTAGATGCGATAGGAACTTACTTCATCCTTGTCAATGCCAACCATGATAAATAAAGATGCATAGCACCGGTATATGATTTTGTAGTTATGATGCTCCACAAATGAGTACCACAAAGAGATCACAGCACAAAAATAACTTCAAATAGTGGAATAGTACCCATGGCTATGAAGAATCCACATCTATAAGAAATAAAATCAGAAAAGAAGTAAGAAGATTAAAAAATAATAATGACCCACTACTCTATCTGCTTAAGGCATTTCCAAATGATTTCACCTTATAGGGCATGCTGTTCTTCAATAGCTCACCATTCATAGATGAACTTCCATCATTATATGGTAGAAAATAGTTATTAAATTTTTGAATTGAACTTACATCATCATAAAAATATATCATACATGCAGAAGTCTGCATATCTTTTTAGTTTGTACAAATTATTAGGTGGTGATTAATAAAAGGTAAACCAAATTATTCTAATTCAACAATATTTTAAAATTAGTTTAGTTGATCGTGAGGATTGTATGCGGAAAAAAGAGATCCATGTAGTGATTATCACTTATAGATAACATGAATAATGTCCCCCCCACTACTAATATCTCTAGGGGCTAGACATAGCTGAGCCTACAAATTCTCCAGTAGGTTTTTCTACAAAAATTTTCTCCATTGAACCATTTTTTTTCTAATATAGATGGACATAGAGTGAGCAGAAGTCTTACATGTTTTTTTTCCTCATTTACACACATTAAACTTGTCTGCCTTTGTGCACGAAAACTCATGTGGGGCAAGATAAATGTTATGCCTTGTCATTCTTGCATTCAAAATAATATATGATGCTCCCCTATTCGAATCCACTTATGATAAGATTTGCCAGCTCTAATTCCTTTTGTGCTTTCATTTCGATATCACCATCTACAGTAGAAGGAAATCTTTCTAGTCAAAAAAGCAACAACAGTAACAATCATGTTTGATTAATAGAATACCAATGTTTTTTTTAATGGATTTGATGAAAAAGGATGTGTAGAAGAATTAAGAAATGGGAGTAGAGTAAAGAAGTGATGCCTAACAATAGATCAAGTGAAGGCAATGAAAAAAAACTTTGAAGTGGAAAACAAGCTTGAACCAGAGAGGAAAAAATACTAGCTCATGAACTTGGCTTGCATCCAAGACAAATAGTTGTTTGGTTCTAAAACCACCATGCTAGGTAGAAAACCAAGCATTATAAGAGATTATGGCCTCATGAAAGAAAATATTGATTCACTGAAGCTCAATTATGAAGCCCTTAAACATTATCACGAAGCCTTGATAAAACAAATTAGAAAAAAAGGCACATCTTAATGCTGAAAACATAGAGAGTAGTAGCTTGTTCAAAAAGGGGGAGGGTCTTTTACCAGAAATAGACTAGAAGGAGTTTAAGAGTGGATTATTAGATAGTGATTCGAGTGTGATCCTGAAGGATGATAATAGTTTGGATTCTGGGATTTCTTTTATCAAGTTGAAAAATTGTAGCAAATCACATATCAAATTATGATAGTCAAGAATAGAATCATGGATTAATACATACAGCCATGGAATGGGGTTGAAGATATCGAAAGCACACATCCTCTCCTCTGAATTAGCTGCTATCTACTTCAAACTGGAAGTTGTAACTTGCAATGCTCACGACTTAGTGCAAAAAAAAAAATCCTAGGCAAGTTTTAGGTTTTTATGCTCATGACCTAGTGCATAAAAAAATACTAGACGAGTTTTAGGGTTTTATGCTCATTACTTGCTTAAGACATGGTGCACGAAACTATGTTCATCATAGTTCCTCTTTCGAAAGGAACTGTGATGAATAGTGAACACATGTGACTTTTAGGATTTTATTTATAATTTTTATGAAAATAATAAGAAATAAATTTATAGTCATAAAATTTTATATTATTTGATATATTTTAAAATTTATAAAAATCCTAAATTAAATTATAATGAGAAGATCATAAAAATAAATATTTATTATTTTAATAAAATTATAATATAAAAAGCTAATAATCAAAATCTTATGCAATGCTTTAATTATTAAAAATTTTAGGAAGTGCAAAAATAAAACACGAATTCAAATAAACTAAGGTCAATTTATAGAACTTTTCAAATGTGTTAATAAGGCAAAGAATTATTTTAAGTATTTTTAGGACAAAAGAAATATCATTAGTAATATTTAAAAAAAATTGAAACTCTAGAAAACACTTGAAGTGTTCTTTTAATAAACACTTGGAGATTATTATTTTTATAACCCTTGAAGTGATTTTTTTAAAAATTCATAATTTTTTGTAAATATTTTTTAAAAGATTCCTATAATCATAAAAATAGTTTTATTACAGTTTTATTAATATAAATATATTCATTATTTTAGATTTTTTATAAATATTATTTTATAATCATACAAATAATAATTTTAAGCTTTTATTAATACAAATGTTTATGTATATTCATTTGTTAATTCAAAAAATTAAAAAATTGTTTATAATTATAGAATTAATTATTTAATGTTTTTATTAAGATAAATATTTAAATTTATTTTTTAATTAAATCAAATATTATATTCTAAATATTTTTAATATTTTATAATTCTATATATAGTTAATTTAGGCTTTATTAAAATATATTTTTATTTGTATTTATATATTTTTGTTATTATATATTTATAATATCCTATTTTTATTATTATATGAGAAAGCATCTTTCATGGAACCCTAATCTATAGACCATGACAAACCTTTAATATAAAAAATTATATCAAATATTAAAACAAATAATATAAAAAAAGAAAATAATTCAGAATAGATTAATGATAGAAATAACCCTTAGATAAATAGCTAGGGAAAATTCCAAGCTAAATGTATATATTTTGTAATAATTATTAATTAAGGATGAATCGCTTGCATTTTATATATAATTGTAAAAAAAAATTATAGAGAATGATTTAGCGAGTGTTTTTTTCTCGCGTTAATAGCTAGAAAAAATTTGTATCTGAAGTCATTGCAAAATTTTCTACCATTATTTGTGACAAATTCTGTGATAATAATAGATAGGGAAATTTTTCAATCGAAAATTTCTATCTCTAATCTGTCACAAATCCATTACAAATTTATTATTCAATGTAAAATAAAACAACTCTTCCTATTCCCTAGCTAATCCCTTGCAAATTAGCAAGGGAATATATTCCTAGCAAAATATTCGTAGGTATTTATTATAGATAAATAAATATAGATATAGATAGATAGATAAATAGGAATATAGAGTGATAGACATATAGATAGATAGATAGATAGATAGATAGATAGATTTATAGATGTATAGAAAGATAAACATATATAAAGATAAATAGATAAATAGATAGACAAATAGACATATAGACTAATAGATAGAAAGAAGGATGGACTTATATGTATATAGGTATATAGGTATATAGGTAAGTAAATTAATAGACAAATAGATAGATAGATAGATAAATAAACATAAATGTAGATAGATGGAAAGAATTATAGACAGATACAAATATAGATATATAGATAGATAGACAAACAAATAGATAAACAGATTGATAGATAGTCAGATCGAAAGATTTGTAGATAGAAAGATAGATAAATTGATAGAAAGATAGATAAATAGATGGATAGATAAATAGGTAGATAGATAGATAGATAAATATTTAATAGATAGATAAATATTTAATAGATATATATATATATATAGACATATAAATATATAGAAAGATAGATAGATTGACAGATTGACATATAGATAGATAAATAGACCGATTGAAAAATTGATAAATAGATAGATTAATTAATGATTAGATAGAAAAATAGACAGATAGATATATATATATATATTTATAGACAGTAAGATAGATAGTTTGACAGATAGTTAGATAGAGAGATTAGTAGATATTAAGATAGTCAATTAGATGGAAAGATAGATAGATATATTGATTATAGACACATATATAGGTAGATAGATAGATAGATAGATAGATAGAATAGATAGATATTTAAGAGATAGACAGAAAGATAAATAGTTAGATAGGTAGATAGATAGACATATAGACATATAAAAAGAATGATACATTAATAGATTTATAGATAGAAAAATCGATAGATAAATAGAATTGATACTTGGATAGATAGACAGATTGATAGATGGTGAGATAGACAAATAGACAAATAGAAAAATAGATAGATGGATAAATAGCTAGAAAGACAAATAGATAGATAGACAGATAGACAGACAGACAGATAGATAGATAGATAGACATATAGACAAATGATCGTAGAAAGATATATAGATATACAAATAAAAGATAGACAAATAGAAAGATTGATTGACAGATAGAGAGAGATAGACAAATAGATTTATTGATAGAAAGATAGATTAACATATAAAGAAATTGACATATAGATAGATATACAGATAGACATATAGACAGATAGACAGATAGACATATAGTCAGTTAGACAGGTAGACATGTAGACAAGTAGATAGACAAATAAATAAATAGATATATAAAGAAATTATTAGATAGATAGATAAATGGATATATAGAAAGATAGATGATTGATTGAGACACATATATATAGACTAATATACAAATAGATAGAGAGATATACAAATAGATAGATAGATAGATAGAGAGATAGGCAAAATGATAGATTGACAGATATATAGATAGATAGATATATAGATAGACCACTTGAAAGAGAGACAGATAGACAAATATACAAAAAGATAGCTAGATAGATAGACAGATAGAGATATAAACAAATAAATAGATAGATAGATTGATTGAAAGATAGATAGATTGACTAATTTAAAGATGGATAGATAGACATATAGAAAGATAGACAGATAGATATATATAATGATAGACAATAGATAGATAGATAGACAATTAGATAGGTAGACAAATAGAAAGATAAGAAGATAGATAGATAAATAGATACACAAATAGACAATTAAATAGATATAAAGATAGATAAAGAGATAGATAGATAGGAAGAGAGATAGATAAAAAGATATAGAGATATATAGACAGATAGTTAGAGAGATAGATTGATAGATAGACAAATTGAAAGATAGATAGATAGACAGAAAGATATAAACATAGATAGACATATAGATAGATAGACAGATAGACATATATATAAATAGATAGATACATTACTAGATAGAAAATAGATAGATAGACATATAGATTGATACAATTTTGAGAGATAGAAAGATAGATAAATAGACAGATAGTCCGATAGATAGATAGAAAGAAAGATAGATAGATATACATATAGATAAATAGACAAATAGACAAATAGACAGATATACTGAAAGACTAATAGACATATAGACAGATATATCAAAAGAAAGATATATAGATAGATTAAAAGATAATTAGAGAGAAAGATAGATATATAGATAGATAGAAAGACACATAGATAGATAGACAAATAGTTAGATAGATAGAAAGAAAAATATACATATTGACTGATAGATAGATAGGTAAATTGACATATAGATAGTGAGATAGATAAATTGATTGAGAGATAGATTAAAACATAGACATATAGACAGATAGATAAATAGACAAATAGATAGATACATAGATAGATGCATATGTATACAGGTAGATAGGTAGATATGTAGATAGGTAGACAGATAGAGACATAGATAGATGCATAGATAGATATACACATAGATATATAAATTGATAGACATATAGGAAAATAGGTAGATAGACAAATAGATGGACATACAGATAGAAAGATAGATAGGCAAGTAGATAGAAAGATTAATAGATATATAGATAGATAGAATTATAAAAATATAGATAGAAAAAAAACATATAGACAAATAGTCAGATAGAAGGATAGACAAGTAGACAAATAAAAAGAAAGACATATAGACAAATATACAAAAAGATAGATAGATAGATTAACAAATAGATAGATAGATAGATAGATAAAAAGATATATAGATATATAGATAGATAGATAGAAAATTGATAGATAGATAAATAGACAGATAGATATTAAAGATAGATTGATATATAGAGAGATAGATAGACAGACAATTAGTTAGACAGATAAAATGATAACCACATAGACAGATAGACTAATAGACTAATAGACTGAAAGATAGATAAATAGAAATTAAGATAGATAGATAGATATATTGATTGATTGATTGAATAATAGACAGATAGATAGATAAAAACACATATAAACTAATAGACATATAGACAGATAGACAAATATACAGTTAGAAATATCGATACATTGGTAGACAAATAGAAATGATTATAATTAAAAATATAGATAGTTAAATATATAGACAGATAGATAGATAAATATATAGATAGACTGATAGACATATAATTAGATAGATACATAGACAAATATATAGATTAATAGATATTGAAAATGGATAGATAGATAGATTAATAAATGATTAGATAGACAAATAGACAACTAGACAAATATATATATATATATATATATATATATATATATAGAAAGATAGATAGTTTGACTGATGTTAGATAGAGAGATTAGTAGATATTAACATAGACAAATTGATAGAAAGATATATAGAAAGATTATAAACATATATATAGGTAGACATATAGATAGACAGAAAAGATAGATGATTAATAAATAGATAGTTAGTTAGAAAGATAGAAAGATAGATAGACATATAGACATATAGAAAGATATAAACATTGATAGATATATAGATAAAAAGATAGACATATTTGATAGATGGATAGATAGACAGATTGATAGATAAAGAGATAGACAGATTGATAGATAAAGAGATAGACAAATAAAAAAATAAATAGATAGATAGAAAGAAAAATAGAAAGATAGATAGATAGACATATAGACAAATGATAGTAGAGATATAGATAGATAGATAAATATTAGATAAAAAAATAGAAAGATAGATATATAGAATGATAAATTGATAGATAGATAGACAAATAGAAAGATAGACAGATAGACATATTGACAGAAAGATAGATTGACATATAAAAAATTGACAGATAGATATATAGCTATATTGAAATTTTGACAGATAGACATATAGTTAGTTAGACAAGTAAACATGTAAACAAGTAGTCAGACAAATAAATAGATAGATAAATAAATTAATAGTTAGATAGATAGATAGACAGATAGATATATAGAATGATAGATAGATAGAATGAGACACAGATAGATAGACTAAGACACAAATAGATAGACTGAGACACAAATAGATAGACAAATATACATATAGATAGAAAGATAGACAAATAGATAGATGGAGAGAGACAAAATGATAGACAGATATATTGATAGATAGATATATATATATATGTACACTTTGATTGAAAGAGAAATAGATAGAAAAATATACAAAAAGATAGCTAGATAGATAACAGATAGAAATATAAACAAATAGATAGATAGATAGATAGATAGATAGACAGATACATAGACTGAAAGATAGATAGATTGACTAATTTATAGATAGTAGATAGACATATAGAAAGATAGATAGACAGATATATATATATATATATATATATATATATAATGATAGACAATAAATAGAAATATAGATAAAAAATAAAAATATAAATAGATAAATAGATACACAAATAGACAGTTAGACATATATAAAGATAGATGAAGAGATGCATAGATATATAGATAGAGAGACAGAGAGATATACAGATATACAGATAGTTAGATAGAGAGATAGATTGATGGATAAACAGATTGAAAGATAGATAGACAGAAAGATATAAAGGTAGATAGGCATATAGATAGATAGACAGATAAACATATATACAAATAGATAGATAGATTACTAGATAGACAAATAGATAGATAGACATCTAGATTGATAGAATTTAAAGAGATAGAAAGATAAATAAATATACAGATAGTTAGATAGATATATATACATATAAATAGATAGACAGATAGACAAATATACTAATAGACTGATAGACATATAGACAGATATATCAAAAGAATTATATATAGATAGACTAAAAGATAATTAGATTGAAAGATAGATATATAGATACATAGAAAGACACATAGATAGATAGATAGTTAGATAGATAGAAAGAGAAATATACATATTGACTTATAGATAGATAGACAAATAGTTAGATAGAAAGACAAATAGACATATTGACTGATAGATAGATAAACAGATAGGTAGATAGATAGATAGATTGAAACATAAACAGATAGATAGATAAATATACAAACAGATAGATACATAGATAGATACATAGTTATACATGTAGATAGGTATATATGTAGATAGGTAGAATGATAGATAAATAGATAGATGCATAGATAGATAAATAGATAGATAGATAAATTGATAGACATATAGATAAATAGATAGATAGACAAATATATAGACATATTAATAGATAGATATATAGACAAGTAGATAGAAAGATTAATAGATATATAGATAGATAGAATGAGAGAATTATAGATAGATAGAAAAAAATCATATAGACAAAGAGTTAGATAGAAGGATAGACATGTAGACAAATAGAAAGAAAGACATATAGACAAATATACAAATAGATATATAGATAGATTGAAAAATAGATAGATAAATAAATAAATAACTATATATATATATATATATATTTATTGATAGATAGATAGATAGATAAATAGATAGATAGATAGACATATAGATAGATAAATAGACAAATAGATATTAAAGATAGATAGATATATAAAGAGACATATAAACAAACAATTAGATAGACAGATAAAATGATAACCAGATATACATATATACTAATAGACTAATAGACTGATAGATAGATAGATAGATATAAAAAATTAAGATAGATAGATAGATTAATAGACAGATAGATAAATAAATAGACATATAAACTAATAGATAGATAGACAGATTGACAGAAATGCAATTAGAAAGATCGATACATTGATAGACAAATAGAAATGATTATAATTAAATATATAGATAGTTAAATATATTGTATAATAGATAGATAAATAGATAATTACATAGAAAGACTGATAGACATATAGATAGATAGACACATAGATAAATATATAGATTAATAGATAGGTAGACAGATAGAGAGAGAGATAGATAGATAATTGGAAAGACACAATTATAGAAAGATAGTTAGACAGGTAGAGAGATATATAGATAGCGAGATAGAAAGATAGATAGATAGATATATAGATAGATAGACAAAGAGTGAGATTGATAGATTGATAGATAAACAAAGTTTTAGATAGCCATATAGATAGACCTATATACATATAGATAGATCAATAGACATATAGACATATAGACAGATAGACTTATAAACATATACACAAATAGATAGAAAGATAGTCAAACAAATTGATTGATAGATAGACAGATAGATAGACATAGAGACATATAGACTTATAGACAAATACATTGATAGACAAAGAGATCGGATAGATATATAAATAAAAATATCGATAGATAAATAGATAGACAAATAGAATGTTAGAAAGATAGATTTATAGACATATAGGCATATAGACTCGTATACTGATAGACAAATAGATAGATAAATAGATAAGTAGATAGATGGATCGACAAATATATAGATAGTCAGATACATAGATAGATAGACAAATAAATAGATAGACAATTAGATATATTGAAATATTGAAAAATACACGGATAGACATATATAGATAGATAGATAGATAGAAAAATATAGATTATTAGATAGACAGATAGACAAATATAGATAGATAGATAGACAAATAGATAGATAAATATATTGATAGCTAAATAGATAGACATATAGACATATAAATAGAAAGCCATATATAAAGATAGATAGTTAGATAGATAGATTAATATATAGGCAAGTAGGTATATAGATAAATAGATAGATAGATAGGCATATATATAATTGTACAATTAGACATATAGAAATAGTGATGGATAAACAACTAGTGAGATACATAGATAAAAGATAAAAAAATAGACAGATAGATAGCGAGAGAGATAGAATGATTAACAAATAGACAAATAGATAGATATACATATAGATAGATAGATAGATAGACAAAATGACACATTTAAAGATAAGGAGATAGATAAATAGATTGATTGATTGATTTAAATATAGACGGGTAGATGGGTAGATAGGTAGACAAGTAGACAGGTAGATAAGTAGATAGGTAGATAAAATGGTAGATAGAGAGATAGATATATAGTATGATAGATAAATAGATAGATAAAATGATAGATATTAAATAGATAGATAAAAAGATAGATAGATATATAGTTAGATAGAAAGATTGATAAATAGGAAAGTAGATAGATAGATAAATAGGTAGCTAGACTGATATAATGATAGAATGAAAGATATATAGATAGATAAAAAAATAGATAGATAGACAAAGAGATAGATAGATAGTTAGAAATATATATAGATAGATTGATAGATTGAAAGATTTAAAAATTAATATGTCGATAGTAAAATAATTACATAGACATATAGTCAGATAGACATATAGATAGATAGCTAGATTGATAGAAAGATATATTGATATATAGATTCATATATTGATTGATTTATTTATAGATTGATAGATAAATATACAAACAGATAGATTGATTGATTGATTGATCGATCGATAGATATATAGATAAATAGATAGAAAGATAATAAAATTGATAGTTAGATAGATAGCTAGACAAATAAATAAAAAGACATATAGATAGATAGACATATAGATAGTTTGATCGATAGAGATACAAATAGAAAAATAGACAGATAGAAAGATAGATAGATATATAGATTGAAAGATTGATAGATAGGAAAGTAGATAGATAGATAAAAAGTTAGATAGATAGATATAATGATAGAATGAAATATAGTTAGATAAATAAACAAATAGATAGTAGACAAAAAGATATATAGATAGATAGTTAGTTATATAGAAAGAAAGATATATAGATTGACAGATAGATAAATAGATTGATTGATTGATAGTCAAATAGATAGATTGATAGATAGAAATATTTACAAATTAATCGGTAGATAGATAAATAATTACATAGATAGATAGTCAAACAGACATATAGATAGATAACTAAATTGATAGATAGGTAGATAGATAGATAGATAGATACATATATTGATTGATTTATTTATTTATCGATTAAAAGACAAATAGATAGACAAATAGATAGACAAACAGATAGATAGATAGATAGATAGATAGATAGATAGATACACAAATAGATAAATAAATTGATAGATAGATAGACATACGGATAGTCTGATAGATAGATAGATAGATATAAAATTAGACAAAAAGATAGATATTACAATTAGAAAGATATACATATAGATAGATAGACAGACAGACAGACAAATAGATAGATAAATAGATAGATAGGTAGAGAAATAGACATATAGATAGTTAGATAGGCAGACATGTAGATAGGTTGATGGTTATGCAAGTAGATAGGTAGACATGTAGAAAGGTATATAAGTACACAGGTAGACAGGTAGATAGGTAGAAAGGTATACACATAGATAGGTAGACTGGTAGACTGGTCGATAACTTAACAGATAGACAAGTAGATAAGTATACAGGTAGACAGATATACAGGTAGACAAGTTGATAGTTACACATATAGGTTGGTAAAGAGGTAGATAGGTAGACATCTACATAGATAGAAAGGTAGATAGGTAGACTGGTAGACACATATATATGTGGACAGGTTGATAGGTAGACATATAGAATGGTAGATTGGTAGATAGATTGACTAATAGATAGATATAATATAGATAGAAAGATAGACAAATAGAAAGATAGACAGATAAATAGATAGACAATTAGACAGACAGATAGATAGATAGATAGATAGATAGATAGATAGATAGAGACATATACTGATTGACTGATAAAAAGAAAGATATATAGATAGATGGTTAGATAGATAGATAGGTAGATAGGTAATTAGATAGATAGAGGTTAAAATGCTATCTATATTTCTATCTGTCTGTCTATCTTTTTATTAATCTATTTATCTATCGATCTGTTTATTTGTCTAACAATCTATTTGTCTACTATTTGTCTATATTTCTATCTATTTGTCTATTTATTTGTCTATCTATATATACAATTACTTATCTTATTATATTTCTATCTAACTATTTATATATTTGTCTATCTTTCTATATATATATATATATATATATCTATCAATTTATCTAATTATCATTCTATTTAAATATTTATCTATCTTTTTGTGTATCTATCTGTCTAAATATCTATCGACCATTTTGTCTATCTATCTGTCTAAATATCTATCTATCTATCTATCTATATACCTTTCAATCTATTTATCTATGAATCTTTTTATAAATCTATCTATAAATTTGTTTATCTATATATCTATCTATCTATTTATCTATCTATTTTTATATCTATCTATGTATGTGTATATCTATTTATCTATCTATATATTTATCTTTCTAAATGATATGTATATCTATTTTTCGATCGATTTGCATTTCTATTTATCTATCTATCTATTTATTTATATCTCTATAAATCAATCTTTCAATCTATCTTTAAATCAATATTTATATCTATTTATCTATATATCTATTTGTCTATCTATATATCTATCTATCTATCTAACTATATATATATATCTATTAATTTTTGTATATCTATCTATCTATATGTCTATATATATATATATATATATATGTATGTATATGTATATGTATATATATATATATATATTTTTTATTTATTTGTCTATCTATTAGTATATCTATCTTTCTATCTAAAAGTATATCTATTTGTCTATCTATCTGTTTATCTATCTATGAGTATAGTTGTCTATCCATCTATCTATCGGTCTTTCTGTCTATCTATCTGTATGTCTATCTGTTTATCTATTTATCGATCTGTCTGCCTGTCTATCTATCTATCTATATATCTATCTGTATGTCTATATGCCTATCTAGTTGTCTGTATACTTGTTTAGAATCTATCTTTCTTTCTTTCTATCTATCTGTCTATCTTTTAATTAATCTATCTATCTATCTAATTGTCTATTTATGTATAGATTTATTTGTCTACTATCTCTATCTTTTTATCTATCTCTCTATCTATTTGTCTATATATCTATATAATTATTTGCCTTACTATCATTCTATCTAACTGTATATCTTTATATATATATATATATATATATATATATATATATATATATATATATATATATATATATATATATATATATATATATCTTTATATCTATCAATCTATCTAACTATCATTCTATTTAAATATTTATCTATCTTTTTGTGTATCTATTTGTCTAAATATCTATCTACCATTTTGTCTATTTATATATCTAAATAGCTATCTATCTTTTTGTATATCTATCTGTCTATATATATATATATATATATATATATATATATATATATATATTTATTTATTTATTTATTTATTTGTTTGTCTAACTATCAGTCTATTTATTTGCCTATCTATCTTTCAATATATATGATTATCTATTTGTCTATGTATATGTATACAGATTTATCTATATATATTGCCTACCAGACTTATTGCCTACATAACTTATTTACTTAGTGTAGATTTCTCTATATGTGTGTCTATCTATCTATTTGTCTGTTTGTCTATCTAATTGTATATCAATTTGTCTATTTATCTATCTATATTTCTGTCTTCAATCTATCTATCTGTTTATCTATTTATCTATCTATATGTATATCGATATATATATATATATATGTATGTATGTATTTATCTATCTATCTATCTATATCTATATATATCTATATATCTATCTATTTGACTATCTATATTTATATCTATCTATCAATCTATTTATCTATTTATGTATATATATATATATATGTATGTTTGTCTATCTATCAATTTATATATTTTTCAATCTACATATCTATCTAACTATCAATCTATCTTCTATCTATCTATATATCTTTCAATCTATCTATATATGAGTCTTGTTATAAATTTATCTATAAATTTGTCTATCTATTTATCTATATATCTATATGCATGTTTATCTATCTATTTTTATATCAATCTATGTATGTGTATATCTATTTATCTATCTATATTTCTATTTATCTAAATGATATGTATATATTTGTCAATCTATCTATCTTTGTATTTATCTATTTATCTATTTATCTATCTATCTATCATTTGTCTATCTTTCTGTCTCTATAAATCAATCAATCAATTTATCTCAAAATCTATATTTATATCTATCTATCTATCTATTTGTCTATGTATATATCAATCAATCTATCTATCTTTCAGTCTACCTATCAATCAATATATATATATATATATATATATATATATATATATATATATATATATATATCTATTTAATTTTCTTTATCTATCTATCTATTTGTCTATCTATTATTATATCTATCTTTCTATCTAAAAGTATATCTATTTGTCTATCTATCTATCTATCTATTTTTCTATAAAACTATATATCTATCTATCTAACTCTCTATCTATCTATATGTCTTTCTATGTTTCTATCTATCTATTTATCCTTCTATCTATCTATCTATCAATCTATTTATCTATCTTACTATATATATATATATATATATATATATCTATTTGTTAGTCTATTTATTTATATGTATATCAATCTATCTATCTATTTGTCTCTCTATATATTTATCTATGTATCTATTTATCTACCTATCTATCTATCTAGCAATCTATCTATCATCTATCTAACAATCTATCTATCTATCTGTCTAGATATCTTTCTAACTATATGTCTATCTATCTATCTATATGTATATCTATCTATATCTCTTACTATCTATGTGTTTATCTATCTTTCTATCTATCTATCTTTCTATCTATCTAACTATCAATTTATCTATCAAATTATCTATTGATCAATATATCTATATATTTGTCTATATATCTATCTATCTATATATATGTCTATTTATTTCTCTATCTATCTTTCTATTTGTATATCTATATATCTATCTATCTTTCTTTCTATATATCTATCTATTTATCTATTTTTTATCTATCTATCTGTCTATTTGTATATCTATCTATCTAACTATCTATCTATCTATTTATCTATATATTATCTATCTATCTTTATATCAGTCTATTTATTTCTCTAACAATTTGTGTATATATCTTTCTATCTATCTCTCTATATGTCTATCTTTCTATTTTACTATCTATTTTTATATCTATTTGTCTATCTATTTATCTATCTATTAGTCTATCAATCAATCTATCTATTTTTCCATCCATCTATCTATCTATCTATTTATAATTCTATCTATATATCTATCGGTTTGTCTATCAATATATCAATCAATCTATCTATCTATTTATCTATCTGTCTATGTGTCTAGATATGTATATGTCGAAATATTTGTCTATCTATCTATTTCTTTATCTATTTTATATATATATATATATATATATATATATATATATATGTTTATCTATTTATCTATCTAACTATATATATAACAATCAATTAATCAGTCTATTTATCTATATATCTGTCTATCTATTTGTATATTTGTCTATCTATATGTGTGTCTATCTGTATGTTAATATATTTGTCATTCTACTTGACTTTCAATTTATGTATATATCTGACTATCTGTCTTTCTATATGTCTGTCTATCTGTTTGCTTATATGTGTATCTATCTGCCTATCCATTTATCTATCTATTTATCATTTTATCTATCTGTCTATCTATCTGTCAATCTATATATCTATCTAACTATCTATCTAACTATTTATCTATCTATCTATATGTCTATCTATTTATATATCTATATATCTTTCTATATATCTATCTATATATTTGTCTATGTATCTATCAATCAATCAATCTATCTATCTATCTATTAATAATTTATTTATCTTTGTATTCATCTATCTATATATCTATCTAATAATTTGTCTATCTATTTGTTTATCTTTATGTCAATCTATCTATCTTTCTATCTATATAACTATCTATCTATCTCTCTATCTATCAATCTATTTATCTGTCTTTCTATGAGTTTATATATATATATATCTATCTGTCTATCTATCTATCAATATATATATATCTATTTATTTGTCTATCTATTTGTCTATCTATCTATCTATCTGTCAATATATATATCTATCAATGTATTTATATATTTGTAGAACAATTTATCTATCTTTATATCTATATATCTATATAACTATATGTCAATATATCCATCTATCTATTTTTCTACCTATCTATCTATCTATTTAAATATATATCTATCCATCCATCTATCTGTCAATCTATATATCTATCTATCTATTTGCTTATCTATTTCTCTTTGTATCTATAAATATATATGTCAACCTATCTATCAATCTAGTTGTCTATCTCTTTGACTATCTATCTGTCTATATATCTATCTATCTATCTATATATCTATCTGTATATATATTTGTGTATGAATTTGTCTATTTATCTCTTTATATATCTATTTATTTATTATATCTTTCTATCTATCTATTTTTTATCTATATGTCATCTTTTTGTCTAACTATTTTTCTATCTATATATCTATTTATGTATTGGGCTATTTATTTGTCTATCAATTTGTCTATATAGACTCTATCTATCTCTCTATATGTTTATCTTTCTATTTGACAATCTATTTTTATATCTATTTTTGTATATATTTGTCGATATTTTTTGTCTATCTATTTTTCTATCTATCTATCTATACTTCTATCTATGAATTTATCTGTCTATCAATATACATATCTATATATCTGTCTATCTAACTATCTATTTTTCTATCTTAGATATGTCTATCTATGTATCCGTATAGATATTTTTATATCAATCTATCTAGCTATATATATACCTATCTATCATTATAGTTATCTATCAATCTATCTTTCTATATGTTTATCTAATTGTCTTATATATATCTATTTATAGATCAATTTAATAGTCTATCTATCTATATATCTATCTGTCTATGTATATATTTGTCTATCTAGGTATCATTCTATATGTGTGTTAATCTATTTGTCTTCCAATTTATTTAAATATCTGATTATCTGCCTTTCTATGTGTTTGTATATCTATTAGTTTATCTATATATCTATGAATCAATTAATCTATGTGTCTATCTATCATTCAATCTACCTATCTTTCTAACTATCATTCTAACTAACTTTTTATCTATCTATATATCTATCTATTTGTCTGTCTATCTGTCTGTCTGTCTATCTGTCTATATATATATATATATATATATATATATATATATATATATATTTCTTTCTATCTACCTATGTGTCTATCTATCTATCAATCTATCTGTCTATTGATCTATCTAACTATCTATCTATTTATCTATCTATGTATCAATCTAATAAGCTATCTATCTATCTATCTATCTATCTCTCTATCTATCAATCTATTTATATGTCTTCCTATATGTTTATATATATAAATATATTTGTCTGTCTATATATATATATATCAATAGGTCTATCTATCTGTATATCTATTTGTCTAACTATCTTTCTATCTATCTGTCTATATACCTATCTATTAATGTGTCAATATATTTGCATAGTTATCTATCTATCTGTCTATCTGTCTATCTATTCATCTATCTCTATGTCTATATATTCATCTATCTATTTTCAATCATCAATCTATCAATCTATCTACCTATCTATCTGTCTCTCTCTCTCTCTCTCTCTGTCTTCTATTTATCTATTAGTCTATATATTTATCTATCTATGTATATATCTATTTGTCTATCTATCTGCATATCTATCTATTTGTATATCTAACTATCAATCTATCTATGGTATATCTATATCTCTTTATATCTATATCTCTTTATATCTATATCTATTTATCTATTTGTCTTTCTGTCTAAATATCTATCTCTCTCTATGTCTATCTATCTATCTAAATATATATCTATCATTTTGTCCATCTTAGTATCTATCTATTAATCAAACTAGATATCTATCTATCTATATATCTATATTTTTGTCTTCCAATTTTTCTATCTATCTATCTATCTTTTGATCTATATGTCAATCTATTTGTTTATCTATATGTATATCTATTTGTCTATCTATTTGACTTCCTGATTAACTATCTACCTGAATGACCGACATACTAACTATTTCTTTGTCTATATATGTCTCTATTTGTCTATATATCTATTTATCAATCTATTTTTCTATCTAACTGTCTAGCTATTTAACTATCTATCTTTGTATATATCTGTCTATCTCTTTTACAATCTATATGTCTTTATTTCTATCTATCTATCTATTTATATATCTATATATTTTTCAGTCAATCTATCTGTCTATCTACTTATCTATGTATCTATTTGTCTATCTGTCTATCTATCTATCTATCTATAAAAGTATATCTATCAAATAATCAATCTATCTATCTATCTGTCTATCTATTTGTTTATCTATCTGTCTATGTATATGTTTATCTATGTTTCTATCTATCTATCTATCATACTCTCTATCTATTTATATATCTATTTGTTTACCTTTCTATCTATCTATATATCTATTTATATGTTATTCAATATATATGTATATCATTCTATTTATCCATCTATCTATATATCTATCTACCTATTGGTCTATCACACGATCTATTTGTTTATTTATTTGTCAATCTATATATATATCTATCTGTCTTTATATTTGTCTATTTATATTTCTATCTATTTGTCTATCTATATGTCTTTGTTTGTGTCTATCTAACTATATATCAATATGTGCCTATCTATCTATCTATCAGTCTGTCTATCATTTCTCTATAAATTTGACTATCTATATCTCTATCTATTTGTCTATCTAACTAACTAACTATCTATCTTCTATCTATTTTTCTATCTATATGTCTATCTATCTATTAGTCTATCTATCTTTTTATCTATTTTCTGATCTATATGTCTATCTATCTATTAGTCTATCTGTCTATATATATTTATCGATTTATCTATCTATCTATCTATTGATATGTTTATATATTTCTTTATCAAACTATCTATCTATCTTTATATTTGTCTATTATTTATGTGTATATATATATATCTATCTATCTTTCTATATGTCTATCTATCTATCTAACAATCAATAAATCAATATACCATCTATTTGCCTCTCTAAATATGAATCTTTCTGGTTATCTATCTATTTATTTGTATGTCCTATATCTATCTTTCTATCAATCAATCAATCAATTAATTTTTTTATCTATCTATCTATATGTTTGTCTATCTATCTATCTACATATCTACCTACCTATCTATCTATCTATCTGTCTATCTATCTATTTATCTAACTAATTATCCATCTATATATTTATCTATATGTGTATCTATCTGTCAATCAATCAATCTATCTTTCTATCTATCAAACTATTTTTAAATCCAACTATCAATCTTTCTATGAATCTATATTTCAATCTATCTATCAATCTAATTATCAATATGTTTATATATCTGTCTATCAATCTTACAATATAAATATCTATCTATTTATTTGTCTATCTATTAGCCTATCTATCTTTCTATCTATCAGTCTATCTATCCATCTATCTGTCTCTTTTTATCAATCCGTCTTTCTATCTTTCAATCTATCCTTCAATCTCAATCTATCTATGTGTTTATCGATCTATTTATATATGTGTCTATCTATATCTCTAACTATCTATCTATCTTTCATTCTATATAAATATCTATGAATCTATCTGTCTATTATCTTTCTAACAATTTTTCCATCTATCTATTTATCAATATGTCTATCAATCTATCTTTTAATCACTCTACCAATCAATCTAAAAATCTTTTTTATCTATTTCTCAATCTTTCTATTTATTCATTTGTCTATTTATCTATCTATCTATCTAGTTATCTATCTTTCTATTAATATATCTATCAATCTTTCTAACATACTTTTTATTGGTCTATCTCTAAATCTATCTATCAATATGTCTATCATTCTATCTATTATTTTACTTATCAATTTGTATAACAATCTATCTATCTATCTGTCAATCAATCTATCTATTTATCTATATATTTATTTATCTATTTGTCTCTCTATCTATCTGTCTATCGATCTATCTGTCTATCTATTTGTCTATCTATTTGTATATCTATATCTTTCTATTTGTCTGCCTATTTGTTGTCTATCTATATGTCTATCTATCTTTCTATATGTTTGTCTATCTATTTGTCTATCTATCTATATATTTGTATGTTTATATGTGTGTCAATCTATTTGTCTATATGTCTGTCTCTATTTCTTTGTCTATCTCTCTATGTGTTTATCTATGTATATATATATATATGTGTGTGTTTATCTATCATCTATCTATCTTTATTTCTATCTGTCTATTTATCTATTGGTCTATCTATTTATCTATCTTTCTATCTATTTGTCTATCTATCTATCTATCTATTTATCTATCTATTTTTTTGTGAATCTTTATGTCAATTTATCTGTCTATCTATCTATCTATTAATCTATGTATTTGTCTATCTATATGTCTATTTATCTGTATATCTATCTATCTATATCTTTTTCTAACTAACTATCTGACTATCTTTCTTTCTATATATTTATTTGTCTATCAATTTTCCTATTGATCTATCTTTATATATTTCTGTCTATCTATCTTTTTATCTATATATCTATTTTTCAATCAAGTTGTGAATATATTTTTCTACCTATCTGTCTAACTATTTGTCTATCTATCTATTTGTCAATCTAACAAACTATCTATCTATCTTTTGTCAATCTAACAAACTATCTATCTATCTATCTGTCTATCTATCTATCTTTTTATCTTTCTATCTATTTTTCTATCTATCAATATATTTTTCTATTTACTTCTCTATTTATCTGTCTATCTGTCTATCTGTCTATCTATCTATCTATTTGTCTATTTATCTTTTTGTCTATCTTTCTTTCAATTTATCTATTTTTTATCTATTTATATGTCTTTCTGTCTTCTATATGTCTATCTACATGTCTATCTATTTATCTAATCTATCTATCTATCCAATCATCTATCTATTTGTCTATCTATTTACTTGACTATCTATCTATTTATTTATCTATCAATCTATCTATCTATCTATCTACCAATCAATCTATCTATCTGTGTATCAATCTGTCTATCAATATATAATCTATCTATCTATTAATTTCTCTATCAATATGTGTGTAAATCTATCTATAAATTTGTATATCAATCTATCTGTCTATCTATTGATATATATATATATATATATATATATATATATATATATATATATATATATATATCTTTGTATTTGTTTAACTATCTATCTATTTATCTGTTTATCTATCTATCTATTTATCTATCTATCTTTCTTACTTTTAATTCTTACTATCTATCTTTATATCTATTTTCATGTCTATCTATCTCTATAACTATCTCTCTATTAATTTGTCTATAAATATATATATATATATATATATATATATATATATATATATATATATATATATCTCTCTCTCTCTCTCTCTCTCTCTATCTATCTATATTTCTATCTATCAACTATCTCTTTATCAATTGTCTATCTATCTAATTATCTATATTTCTGTTTATCTATCTATTTATCTATTTATATCTCTATCTATATATCTTTTTATCACACAATCTATCTATCTTTCTATCAAATCTATTTATCAATCTATCTATCAATTTATCTATTAATCTATCTATCAATCTCACTACAAAAAAAATCTCATATCGCTAGGGAAAATTTCTTTAACTATTAGGGCTTATTCAATCTCTAAAATAGAATAACGACACATTATCGATCGCAATAATTACCAAATTAAAAGTGCTCGTCACATAATATTAATGAGAAAAAAATCTTTCTAGCAAATCTTTCAATGACAAAAATTTCCTAGCTAATTATATTTTTTCCCTTGCTAATTTTGATCCTAATTAAGAGTAGTAATTAATATTTTTTGACTTAATATATACTGAAAATTTTTTAGCTATATTACCAAGGTAAAAATCCCTTGCTATTTTCATTCCAAACTTATTTTCATAATTATATTTGTTTACAAAAAAATTGATTACATTCTTTAAAATTTTATTTTAAATTTAATAAAAACATATACTATAAACCATTTTTTATAATTAACAAAAACCAAAAATAATTTAGAAATAATTATGATACAAATGTTACATGGTTAAAACAAAATCAATACATTGGTATATAATCTTTTAAAACTAAATCATCATATTCATCATTAGCTGGTACATTTGTGCTAGGCTCTCTTATGTCGGTACTCTACTAGAACTCGGTGTGCTATCTATCTCATCAAAAATTCTAACTGTGATTCCTTATAGGTCATTACTACTTCATTGCTTTTTTTATTTTTTTCATCTTATCATTCACTTCTTTCATTTCCTACATTTTTTCCATCAAAAAAGTTATCTAAAGATCCATATAACCCTCAATTGTTTGAGAAGCAGCTGTCATACGTTGCTCCACGAGTTCCTGTGATAAAATAGAAAATAAAAAAAACTATGCTAGAAAAAAATAAATTAATATAATATTTTTCATTACACACTTAACTTTAATCATTTATTATAGTAGTATAATAGTGATGGAACCACCAAAGTAGTGGTCACTTTCATAACAACTATATAGTTTTTACTCCCTTGATTCTACATGGAAAATCACTCTCTTTGATACATATAAAAAAAGAACCCAATGAACACAACGCACATGTTGCATGCACTACACCATGGCTATATCAAACATACACATGGTGCACGTCCAGTACATCAACCACACATCCATGTTCACTACACCATACACACACTGTGCACTTCTAAATAGTTATGCACCAAGGCTCTGTGTCCAAGGCACCACATCTCATGGCATCGCTGCCCACTGGACCATGCACCCACTAACACTAAGCCACATGCCAGCACATTTGCATCACACATCATCTCTAGCATTGGCACATAGTGCGCCATGGCGCATGTACCATCTAGGTAGTTATGAAATGATATGGCAGACAATCATTATTCAAAAGCAATTAATCAAATTATTTCAGCCTTTTTGTCTCCCACAATGGTTCAATATTCCATAGTTATATAATGACCATGGAAGTGAGACTAATTAATAAACAATAAATTTTTAGTAAAATACAATTAATGGGAACACAAATAATTCTTAAAAAAAATAATTATTTATTTTATGAACATTCTATAATTTTTTACACATCACATTTGCAATGGGATAAAAATAAATCAACATTCTACAATTATTATTCCTTTTAAGATGTGACATTGAAAAAAGACGAGGTCATCCTCACCACTAACTGCTACTTTAAAAAAATGCTTTTACTAGTTAAATGAAATCACAAATATTTGGCTTACCAGCAAGAAATGTAGCATCACTTCGAATGAGAAGAGGGGGCATGGCACATATATAATGGGCATCAGTAATTTGATAATGATATATTAATAGTTAACCACCTTTTAATAAAGGGTGAACAAGAACAAATGAGCCACAAAAAAATTAAAAAATAACAACGGATATATTAATTCAAATTATGTATCTTACATTCAAAGTAGCAAGCAACATATGCAAGCTATATGAGCAATGAGAGAATAGAAAAACAAGTCTATATAATGCAACACTAATGGTGAATGAAGTATGAGCAATCAAATTCATGTAAAATGAGTTCCTTACTACAATAATATTATCATTTTTTGTTTTATTTTTTTTCCACTCTATTTGCTTTCTTTTTTTCTCCCCAATGCACGCAATGCCCTATTGGGTTCCTATAAGTTTTGACATCAAGCTTACATGATGTCAGAGCATAAATAAAGGCAATGTGACAGTTGTGCAAAGTGTTTGGGTGGGGCACACTTTCTACAAGTGTCAATAAGTGTTTTGCCAGTGATATTGAATCAATTTCAAGAAGGGTTTTGCAACATCATTTTATTCTTTCAGAAAATAGATTTTTTTTTCGCCAAAATTAAAATAATTATTTTTTATGTAGACAATTTTTATTTTAAAAAACTACTCACAAATTCAATATTATTTATGTTTTTATGTAATATTCATCATAATTGCTATTATACATTTAACATTATTAAGAAAACATCATTTCAACATTTAAAAAAACAAAAAAAAAATAGTGCAACAATTTTTATCATGAGATACAATATATAAATACCTACCAAGATATCATTATAATAGGCATACACAATAATAGGTAAGAGTCTTCCAAAAGATTAAAAGACTTGATAATCACAATCTAAATATATTAGACAAAAATATCATAATTGATTCTTTAAGAAATAGGAGAATCATAAAAACTTTTTTAAATTGCTTCATGTAACCAAAATAAATATCACTTATATCATTCATACAGTTACTTAACTTTAGATTCTCTCAAATATATTCATATGGACACAATTTTTTGAATTCTCAAATATGGAAATACAATTCCAAAATGGTTATTATAAGATTTTTGCAATCTTTTATAATTTCTCACAAAATATATGTATATCAACTAGACATGAGAAACACATTTCTCTATGATAATCTTAAGAATAAGATATATATGCAACAACCATCTTGTTTTACTATTCCAATGAATGCATGTATCATGAGTAGATTGTATAAATCTGATATTATAATACTAAACTTAGAATATAATTATTTCAATGTTTCAATATTTTATAAATGCTATAATAAAGTATCACTATAGTCAAACACTACGATAAAATATCAATTTAGCAAGGAAAATTTAGCTAGGAAAATTTAGCTAGGGATCAATCCCTAGCTAAATTGTGAGGGATTAGGTTGAGAATAGCAAGGAATTTTTGAGTTTATATTGAAATAAAAATTTGTGATGGATTAGCGATGTTATTGGTCGATTGAAAATTTCAATCGCTATTTTTTTCGTAAATTTATGTACAACAAAACGTGATAAATTTAATGATGGATTTAGTAACGAATTTTCTCTAGCTAATTAGATCCATACAACATTCATTGCTAATATGTTCGTAAATTCCACTCAAGAAAATCCAAGAATTTAGCGATGGATTTAGTGACATATTTTTCCTAACTAATTAGATCCAAACATAATTCAGCATTAATATGTTCATAGATTCCACGTAAATAGAAGCAAAGAATTTAGTGATGAATTTTAGTGATGGATTTTTCCTAGCTAATTAGATCAAGACAAAATCTATTGCTAACTAATTATTTGAATTTTTATACTATTTTATATTTTATTACAAGCGATTATTCTTTAAATTTTAATTTTCACAAAATATATCCATTTAGTTAAGGATCTTTCCCTAACTATTTATGCTAGGGATAATTTTTATCACTAATCTTTAATGATTTAATTTTTTTAATATTTTATTTAATTTTGTATATTAAAGGTACGTATGTAATTTTGTCTATAGATTAGTGATCCTTGTAAAACACATTCTCCTTGTATAATTATAAAAATATGTTATTATAAATAAATAATTTAAATATATATATAAATTAAAAAAATATATAATATTAATAAACACTACTATAACTATTAATAAAGACTACAATAACTATTAATAAAGACTACAATAACATTAAATAATTAATTCTATATTCATTAAATTTTTAAAGATATTTTAAAAAATAAATGAACATACATTAAAATTTCTACTAATAAAAAGATTAAATAATTTATTGTATGATAAAATATAATATATTAAATGCCATATCGAAAATTACTCAACTCAGCATTTTCAAGTTCCCCTTCATAAAGAAAACATCCTCTCTCCCTAAATAGAAATATAATATTTAAAAAAATAACTTAATTCTTAATTCTATTAAGTACTATTAAGCATTAAGTTGAAAAAAAGTTCTATTAAGCATAAAGTAAAAAAAACAAAATGCCTCCTTGAAGTTATATATATATATATATATATATTGTATATTAAATGTTTTGATAATTTAAAATTAAAACATTAATGGAATTATAAAACCTAATAAAACTTAATAAACTTAAAAGTTAGAAATTGTAACTAGTCCTTAACTTAATAAACTTAATAAACTCTAAGTCTCTCTATTGGCCTCTCTCTCTCTCTCTCTCTCTCGACTCCAGTTTGGAGGGATCCTTGCTGCTGTAAAACCATAAAATCCATTAGTCTTTAATGATTCATCTTCCATGGAAAAAAGCAGCCTCATGCAAGAGATTCAATAAAGTCATTAGGTTGGCCATTCTTCCATATTTTTTTATTCATAATCCAAAAATCAGCTCTGTGAAAAAAATTCACTACCATGTTCGATGTCATTGAGTAAATTCGTGAATCAAGATCAATCGATGAGTACATTATTGTAGCCAACTGGTACTTCATTAGTAATGTAGGCATGTTACTTGTTTTGTCTCCACTTAAGAAACATTGCGAAATCATTATTAATCTAAAACCTAATTCTCACAAAAGAGGTCCATCACTAATAATTTTTCCTGTAGATATTCTCGTGGAGTTCTGGCAATATGAAATTGCGTGGAATATTCCTACTGAACAGTAATTCATATTTTTTAAATATTTTCCCACCACTCTATATACAATTCTCATTTGCAATATGTGGTTGGATTGATATGAAAGCCATAATTTACATTGGAGCAAAGAGATTGCAAGACTACGATTATGATAATGTTGTGCCGGTTTAAATGTGTAATTGTGTTGAATGTTGACATGTTCTAATGATTGACGTGAAGTTTCTTTCCATGGTCTTTGGTTCCAATATTATATGTTTTTTGTTATTATGATGTGATGTTTGTGCTCATGAATATCTATCTAATTTCTATTTCTGCATTTTTATTTCTTGCTAGAGTTTTGGAGTTTTCAATTCAAATAATAACCACAACATACTAGTAGTTGTGGTCCCATTTATACTCCAACATCTTAGTGTAGTCGTAAGACTACTTACATGTTTTCCCTAATTTCTTTATGTCACATAATAATTTATCAGTGTTCTATATTATTGTTATTATTTTTAGAGTTTTGAGAATATTAATAATACAGTTAGAAGTATTTTTTAATAGTGTTAATGAATATTATTGGTAAATTAACTTATAAAAGATTTTATATTTCTTATTATCTTTTTAATCTCGGTTGTATGTTAAAATTTTGAATAATAAAATTTCACCTATTTTAACTTATAACAAGGATCCAACAATATCGTTGCAATTAATACCACATTCATCTTGCAATTGTGACAATATTTTTAAAATGTAATGCTCATTATTATGGGCATAATTCACAAAAAAAAAATATTTTTGCTTTGTTATCATTATAAAAGAATTATTTGAAGCAATTCACTTCATGAAAATAAGTGTTAAAAGTAATATATTTGATATTTTGACCTCTAAATATGTAATTTGGTGGTATAAAACTTTTATAAGAAATCATACAAACTTCTCATCATTTGTCAATCGTTTTTAATTATCTATCCTTTTTGTTCAATCATAAAATATTTTTATTTTTGTTCTTTTATTCGTTCAAATGTTTTTTTATGAGCTATAATTATACTTATCATTAAATATGTTGAGATTTATCTTGTTGGTATATCCAAACACAAAGATTTGTTATACAAAATTCTTTCTTCTCCAATATGTTTCTTTAAAAATTATAAATAAAAAGAAGAATTTTTCACATATTTCATATATTAATAAAAATGAATAAATGAATCCGTAATCTCATTTATTTTATCTTTTACTATTAGAATCAGGACATAAGAGAGATATTGCACATGGAAAAAGTTTTCATCTAATAATAATTCATTTGTTTATGCTTAAACAACATACAACATTATGTTTAATTATTTGTGTCTAACTATATATAAATATTTGTATAACTATTATAGTCTATATAATTAAATATAACTATATTTGTAACTAAGTATACATATATGTATACATGTATGTAAACCAATATATTTGTTTATAACTTTGTATATATTTATGTATAACTATTTGTATAAATATATCTATATATAACTATATGTTTAACTATATAAAAATATTTATAACTATATATAATATATGTATAATAACATATAACTATAAATAATTGTATCTTACAATATGTATAACAATAAAAGCTTTATACATAACTATATATAGATCAAGTAGTAAGCCAACAATGCACATCATGATATATCTTATCAAATAAAATATATATAATTTATTTTTTATGTGAAATAGTTGTCATACTTTTTGAGTATTTGATCTTAATACTAAAAAAATCTCAGATATTTCAAATAATGTCTGAAACTTGGTTTTTAGATTTTAGTTTAGATATATCAAACTGATTATCACATGTAATTAGATCATTAGCATCATCTTAAAAAGTAAGATGATTAAATTTGACATACTAATATCTTAATTTCACATACTAATATCTTGATCATCTTAAAAAAATAGAAAAATTTGACATATTTCTATGACAAAATATAGTAAATATTGAGTAAGATGATTAGATTATTTCTTGGTAGACTGCTTGAAGCTATAAATTGTCTTTCATATTCTGTATATCATATATGTGTTCTCTGCTTTCATGAACAATAAATCCTGGTGACTACTACATAAGCATTTTTTTATATAAATTATTATAAAGGAATGTATTCTTTATATCTAACTAATACATATTTTATATATGTGATGATAAATAGAAAGTAATAACCTATTAGTGGTCATGTTAATCATATGAAATAATGTGTTCAAAAATCAATATTATAAGGCTATGTAAAATCATTCATTACCAACATAGTCTTGTCAATCGATCTTTTCCCTCGGTCCCTCTTTATTATATGCATTTGTCTATAATGTAATTGGAATGTCCAACTCATTATTCTAAACTAGATCAACTGATATGATAGAAAACTCATTTAAAATAGATTTTGAATGTATCCATTTAGTATATACATCTTTGGATTGAGATCATCAAGTCTTTTAATGCTCATTTCTATCTCTCTCTCTTGGTTAGATTTAAAAGTCGTGTCCAGTGGATCATGATTACATTAGAAGTTCTTATTTTGTATGTATATATTAGAGGTCATTGTCTTGATGTGATGACAAGTATCTTTGTCAAAGTACAATATGTCTTATATTTGAGATGTATTAGACAGAGCTTTTATTGATTTTTGAAAGAACATTATTGAGATATCAATATCTCATAAATCTTGCACTAAGCAAGGGTCTTGTATTCTGGGTACAACCTCTAATGATATTATTGAATAATGCTTTTCTTGTAGTTCTTATTTTTAGGAGTGAACATGATATTAAGTATTCATCATTTAAGCATTTTTTTTTAATTTTGATGATACCGAGAAAATTTATCAAACATCTAGCATTAATATTCTTTTACAAATTATAATTGGTCAAAGAAAAACAAATATCTAATTGTAATATTTTAATAATTTAGTACTCCTAAATATTTTAAGAGTATGATGATGTGCTTTCATTAATATTCTCTCTCTAGGTAAGTTCATGTAGGTCCATCTTTTCTCTTGATTTAGGGTGATATCCAAAATCAAGGCATCACTAATGAATTATAATTTTTTAGGCTATGTCTTCCATCTGGTTATGAGTATGGTTTTTTATTGATGATGCAATTTCAAACATTCATATGTTAAAATTTAATCATTTATTTTAGCTTGTTCTTATATATATATATGTATGTATGTATGTATGTATTGAATTTCTATCCTATAAAATTCTGTTTCAAATTTTTTGTGCCTTGTGTTTTTAGGTTCGACACAATTTCGAACAAACAAAGATATTTTTGTAGCCCTGGTTCTAAGGTGTTGTTCCATTTTTTATGCTTATGTTAGAATATCTAGCTATTTGATGTTCATGCTCCATAATGGGTGTTTATGCTCTACTTTATGTAAATACTTGTAGAGGGAAGATAAAAAGGAAGTCATATATGTATGTATGTATGTATCCATGTATGTATGTATCCATGTGTGTGTGTGTGTGTATTGAACTTTCATCCTATAAAATCTACTTACAAATTTCTTGTGCCTTGAGTTTCCATGTTCAACGCAATTTCGAACAAACAAAGATGATTTTTGTAGCCCTGGTTAATGTGCTTGTTCCTTTTTTAATGCTTATGATAGACTATCTAGCTATTTGATGTTCATGCTTCATTATGAATATTTATGCTCTACTTTATGTAATTACTTGTAGAGGGAAGAGAAAAAAGGTCATATATGTATGTATGTATCCATGTATGTATGTATGTATTGAACTTTCATCATGTAAAATCTAATTGTTAATTTCTTGTGCCTTATATTTCCAGGGTCAACCCAATTTTGAACAAACCAAGAAGATTTTTTATGCTTATAACAGAATATATAGATGTTTGATCTTCATGCTTTATATTAGGTGCTTACTCTCTACTTTATGTAAATACTTGTACATATATACCAGTATATATGTATTTGTACGCATATACATATGTACTGGTATATATGTACAAGTATTTACTAGTTTTTGTGTATATGTACATATATACTTGTGTATATATATATATATATATGTACATATATACTAGTATATATAATGTACATATAAACTAGTATATATGTATATATACACTTCAGTATATGTACATATTTATATGTACATATAAATACTCAATATATGTACATATATAAACTATAGTATATGTACATTTATAGTGCAGTGAATATGTATACGCTGGTATATATGTAAAAGTATTTACCAGTATATATGTACAAACTTGTACATATACACTACAATGTATATGTACATATATACTACAGTGTATATGTATACACTAGTATATATGTACATATAAACTACAGTGTATATGTTCATATATTGAGTATATATGTACATAAAAATACTTGTACATATATACCAGTATATGTGTATATGTACATATATACCAGTCTATATGTTTATGTACAAATATACTATAGTTTTTGTACATATTTATATGTACATATAAATACTCAATAATTGTACATATATACACTATAGTGTACTTGTATCTATATAATATAGTGCATATGTATACACTTGTATATATGTACATATAAACTGTAGTATATATTTACTTATATATTGTAGTATATATGTACATATATATTGTAGTATTATATATTTATCAAAATAGAACTTATTTTATTTATTTATTTTGATTTGATTGACTGTTTAATTTTTGTACAGATATGGTACCACAAAATTTTTCATACGAAGCTTATAGAAGAGAAGGTATTTTTTACTATACATGATGCATAGTGACTAGGAAAACTTTGTCGCAGCAGAAAGCTGGTGATCGAGGGAGCTGGGGAAGATAAAGAAACATCAATTTAATGAATAGATTATACTTTATGCACTATATGTATGTATGTATTGAACTTTTATCCTATAAAATCTAGTTACAAATTTCAAACAAACAAAAGTGATTTTTGCAGCCATGATTATGTGTTTGTTTATGTTTTTTAGGTTTGTGACAAAATTTTTAGCTGTTTGATGTTCATACTCCATAATAGATATTTATGCTCTACTTTAATATAAATATGTATACATATATATAAGTATATATGTATATATACATATATACCTATATAAAACACACACACACACACACACACATATATACTAGTATATATGTACAAATATTTACTAGTATATGTGTATATGTACATATATACATTGTGGTATATGTACATATATACTATAGTGTATATGTATACATTGGTATATGTACAAGTATTTACTAGTATATATGTACATATTGTACATATACACTACAGTGTATATATACATACAAGTACATATATATGTACATATATACTACAGTGTATATGTATACACGTATATATGTACATATACACTATAGTATATATGTACATATACTAAGTATATATGTACATATAAATACTTGTATATATATACCTGTATATATATACATATACATATACCAATGTATACATATACACTACATTGTATATGTTTACATTTATATATGTACATATACACTATAGTCTATATGTATATATACCGAGTATATATTTACATATAAATACTTGTACATATATACTAGTATATATGTATATATACTTATATACCCATGTAAACATATACACTATAGTATATATGTACATATATAATACAATGTATATATACATTTATACTTTTATATATGTATATGTATATGTGTATATATATATATATATATCAATATATATATATATATACTAAAGTATTATATCTAACTAGTGAAATGCTAGTATATATGTACATATATATTATAGTATTATATATTTATCAAAATTTAACTTTATTTATTTATTTATTTTGATTTGATTGACTGGCTTAATTTTTGTATAGATATGATACCACAATGTTTTCCATATGAAGTTTGTAGAAGAGAGAATTTTTCACTAGACATGATGCATCATTACTCGGACAGCTTTGTCACAGTAGAAAGATGGTGATCAGAGGAACTGAGGGAGAGATTGCAATGTCATTATACGAATATATTATACTTTATGCACTGTTGCTAGATACATTGATGAATAAGATGTAATAATATTTTGTTATGTTTTTGTTTTAATTATGTAAAATATTATATTAGAATAATTTATTAAATGATTTTATTTTTTATTAAAAATAAATTATTGTTTATAGTTTGTGTTTTTATTCAATTTAATATAAAAATATTAAATTATTTAATTAAATTTTTTGAAAAAAAAAATAAAATTCTGAAAAAGTTTTGAAATGAAAATAGCTAGGGAATTTTCTCTTTCTAATTTAGCTAGGGAATTTTCCCTTACTAATTTAGCTTGGGAATAATTATTTAACTAGGGAATTTTCAGTTGCTAAAATTTTTTAGCTAGGAATTCTTTCCCTCCTTAATTTTTAGCGACAAACACTTTAGATTGGAAAAGGTTCCGTCATTTTATCCGTTTAGCGATGGAAACTCACATTTAACTTGCTAATTTAGCTAGGAAAATTATTATTTTATCTAGGGATATTCCGTAGCTAAATTTTTTTTGCTAGGGACTCATTCCCTCACTAATTTTTAGCGACGAGTACTTTAGATTTGGAAAGCTTCCATCGTTAATCAATCATAATATCATATATAGCGATGGAAACCCCCCCCCCCCCCCCCATTTAGCTAGGGAATTGTCCCTAGCTATTTGGGATTTTTCTTGTAGTGAATTATTTTTTCCATATATACTATCATGACACTTATTCTAAAAGAAATTAAGAAATTCAACTTATTCTATTATGAATATATTAAAAATATACAATAAATATAGACCATAAACTACATTTGTTGTTAGTGAGGGTTCCTTTCATATGTCAAGGCAATCTTAGACTAAATATTCTAAATCAATAAGAACAATTTAATCCAAATATATATGTTTTGGTAATGATCTTAATGATGCTGAAAATTTAAATTAGATATAAATTTAAATTTTTCATAGTATAATCCTTTAATCATTACTAAGCAGAATTCTATTGATTTTATTAAAAAGTCAACTAGTCATGAAAAAAATATTTCCTTACTTAGACAACATGATGAATTTTTTGGCTTTATGATTTGAGATGAGACATTGTTAGTAATCCTGGTATCAATATTTGTAAATTTATAGATTCAGAAGAAGAAGAAAAGTGAAAAATGATATATCTACAACCAAAATCCATTATCATAGCAGAAAATCAAACAATAATCTAGAAACATAGAAAATTATGTGATTCACTAGTCATTCAGCATGACTAACTATATCCACTAGAAAAATGTTTATGTGTTTATAGATTATTACCAAAACAATGTCTTATGAATGCAGTAAAGGCGAAAAAAAATCACGTATAGAGAGAATGAAAATGAACAATTTTGCAGAAAAATAGACATAAAAAATCAAATTATATTAAACAATTTTTCGATATGAATGATGAAGTGGGTCAGATCACTTGGATAGATCAGGCTGTGCTCCAAAATTTTTTTCAGCCCATTGACCAAGTAGTAGGACACCTATTATTGTGCTATTACTGCATTCCCAATCTTTTAATATTTTATTTTATGCACTAACAAAATATTGAAATAAAAAACACTTGGGTTATACAAAGTAGGTTATCAAAAAAAAACTAAATATAACAGACATTAAACATAATTTTGCTAACAATATTTTTTATGGTAAAGATGATGAATTGCATTCTAGGGATTTGTCAATACAACTTAATGATGTTCCATATATACTAGCAAGTTCAAAATCTACTTTGATGAATCTTGTAGATCTTTCTTCTAACCCAGGATTGTCTTCTCATCCTTGAGTTTCAAATTTTATGGGTCACCAATGCATGTTGTATCATATGTCTGTAATAAGGCCCATATACAATTTAATCCACAATTTGGAAAATTTCATGTTGTCATATGCTTTCATTATTATTTCCTATCATATAAATTGATTCTCTTCAGATATTTTTCCATGTAAACCCCTTATGTGAGACAACCTTCCTTCACGAGCCGACATCATTGCCTATAATCTAACTATAATGGACTTCTAGCTCTTTAGGATTTTCTCTTGAACACCCAAAAATTATTTGAGAACATCATTGGATACTCTTATTATCGCCAACACAATTATTGTTTTAATTATTTTTAGTTTATTATGTTCAAGTAAATATTCTTTGATTGTAGTTAAAATTTATTTGTTTATTTTAACTTTTGATATTTTGAACTTACAAACACCTATATAAAAAGGATATTGAAATTTGTTATTTGAGTTACTTATTTGAAATTTGGGTATTATTCTTTTATTTTCCTTCTTGATGGGAGCACCCAACTCATGTGGGCCACTCAAATGAACTTGCCTCCTATATAAGGGGTTTTTATGTGTTAATATGTATATAAGAGTTATTGAAATTTGATTTATGTTATTTCAATTTTTATTCAAGTTAAATTTAATTATTTATTTTAATTTCTACATCTCATTTTATAACAAGTGTCAATGTCAATCTATTTGTTTGTCTATCTATCTATATGTATAAAATCTATTTATCTATCTTTCGATCTATTTATCTTTGTATCAATCAATCACAATCTATCTATATTTCTATCTATCTATTTGTCTATCTATCTGTCTGTCTGTCTGTGAGTCTGTCTATCTATCTATATATCTATCTTTTATCTAAGTTTCTATCTATGTATTTGTGTTTCTATCTGTCTATCTATCTATTTATCTCTCTAACTATATTTCCAGCAATTTATCTATTTATAAGTCAATCAAATTGATTTCAATCTGTCTATCAATCTATATATCAATCTGGATATCAATCTTTGTATCAATTTTTTCTATATCTATCTAGTTATTTTTATATCAATCAATTTATATATATATCTATTTATCTATCAATGTATTTGTCTTTTTATCTCGCTATATATTTGTCTATCATCTATCTATCTATATATCTATCTATCTGTCTGTATGTCTGTCTGTCTATTTATTTTTTATATCAATTTAACTATCTATATGTTAGTCTATCTGACTATCTATCTTTCAATCTATTTATTTGTCTATCTAGCTGTCTATCTATCTATCTATCTTTTTATTCATCTATCTATCTATTAATATGTTTATCTAATTGTGTATCTATATATCGATCGATCTATCTATTTATATATCTATTTGTCAATCTATCTGTCTATTATATATTTCTATCTATTTGTGTATTTATTAGTCAATCAATTTATCTATCTATTTATCTATTTTAATTTCTATCTGTATATATATCTCTATATCTATCTGTCAATCTATCTATCTATCAATTTGTCTATTTAACAATCTATATGTATTAAAATCAATCAAAATATCTTTCTATCTATCTTTATTTCCATCTATATATTTGACTATCTATTTATCTTCTATCTAACTTTTAATCTATTGATTTGTGTATCTATCTATTTATCTATCTATATATCTATATATCTTTCTACTAATCTATCTATCTATAAGTCTATCAAATTGACATTCAATCTAGCTATCCTTATGTCTATCAAACTAGCAATAAATCTATATATCTATTTGTCTACCAATCTATCTCTAATTCTTTCAATCAATCAAACTAATTATCTATCTATATATCTATCTTTCTTTCATTTTTTTCTATCTGTCTATCTATCTATCTATATGTTATCTATCAATTTTTATTTTATTTATCAATCTATCTATTTTTCTATCTATTTGTCTATCTAACTATCAATCTATAAATATATCTATATATCTATCTACCTATATATCTATATATTGATCTATTTGTATATATATCTTTCTATCTATCAATCTATCTTTTTGTCTTTTTATCAATCAATATATCTATCTATATATTTGTCTATTAACATGTATATCAATCTGTTTTTAAATCTCTCTTTCAATATTTTTATCAATCTTTCAATCTATCTGTCTATATATATGTCTAACTATCTATCTTTCTATAGGTCTATATATATATATATCTATTTATCTAACTATCTTTATATCTATATGTCAATCTATATATCTTTCAATTTGTCTATAAATCTATATATCAATATATCTATCCATCTTTCTATCTATCTATTATTCTTTATGTCTTTCAATCAATTAATCAATATATCTTTCTATCTATATTTCTTTCTTTCTTTGTGTCTGTCTATCTATTCGTCTATTTATTTGTTGGTCTGTATATCTATCTATCACATTTTCTATTTATCTATATGTATGTCTATAAGTCGATCTATCTATTTATATATCTATTAGTCTTTCTATCTATCTATTTGTTTAATTATTTTATATATCTATCTATCTATTAATATGTCTATCAATCTATGTATAAAACTATGTATCAATCATTCTATGGATCATTCTATCTATCTATATATTAATCAATCTATATGTCTATCTATCTATCTATCTATCTGTCTTTCTATATCTATATTTTTGTATCTATCTATCTAACTATCTATCTTTTTAGCAATACATCTCTCTATCAATCTACATATACATATATATGTATGTTTTTTCCTTTTTTGTTTTGTATCAATTTGTTTAACTTTATATATATATATATATATATATCTATTTATCTACTCATCTAACTATCAGTCTATCTAATTGTGTATCTCTCTTGCTATCTATCTATTTTTCAATCAATCTATATATCTGTATATTTATATGTCCATCAATCAATATATTTGTCTATCTTTTTAACTATCTATATGAATATCTATGTGTCAATCTATCTATATATCTATATATCTATATATTTGTCCACCAATATGCTTATTTATCAGTCTATCTATATGTTTATCTATCTATCTATCTATCTCTTTATCTACCTATCTATCTATATATCTATCAATCTATCTATCTGTATATCTATTTGTCTATCTATCTCTTTATCTATTTTTCTATTTGTATATATATCTTTTTATCTATCTATCTATGTATTAATCAGTCTGTCTATGTATTAGTTTTTCTATCTAATTGTTTCTCCATCTTTTTATATGTATATAAATCTGTCTATCTGTCTATTTATAAATCTATCTATCTATATTTCTAAGTATTTGTCTTTCTATCTGTCTATCTATCTATCTAAATATCTATCTATATATGTATCTATCTGTCTGTCTATCTATCTATCTATCTATTTATCTATCTGTCTGTCTATATATATGTCTATCTTTTCATAATATATCTGTATATCTATGTGTCTATCTATCTATCTATCAATTTGTCTATATATATGTCTATTAATCTGTCTATCATTCTATTTATCAATATGTCTATTAATCTTCTATCACTCTATATATCAATCTGTCTATCCATCTATATATCTATCGATCTATATATCTATCTTTTTATATTTCTTTCTATCAATCAATCTATCTATCTATCTATTTATCTATATATTAGTTTATCTATATATTTATTTGTCAGTCTTTCTATTTGTATATCTGTCTATTTTTTTATCTATCTATCTACATATCTTTCTATCTATCAATTTGTTTATATATTTATCTATCTATAAATCTATCTATCTATCTGTCAATCTATTATTCTGATTTTATATCTATCTGTATATCTATCTCTCTAACTAACTAACTAATTATCTCTTAATCTTTCTATCTATTTATATATGTACGTATTTATATTTTTTTTGGAAAGTTTATTTATTAATTATAACCCTCTCTTTGGGCGGAGGAATACCATTTTTACAAGCTATATCTACCCTTTTCCCTTTTACACCCATTTCCGACTACTAAAAAAGAAAAACTATGTAACTTAGTTTTATTTCTAATGATACAATTTGTGCTTTAATTCCTCGTAGTTCAATAATGACTTATCTGATCATTTCAGCTCCTCGAATTTTTCTTTAATGATTTGAGGACTCTCTCACCCTTTCTCATTGAAGCCTTTGACGTATATATTATGCTTTTACGTTCCTCCCCTAGCTTTCTTTAAGAAAATCTTTCACTCTCTTTGTTCCTTTCTTTGATTTGCTATAATTGTTGTTTCAATCTCTTACAAATCCATATATGATCTGCTGCAAACCTGTTCTTTGGCTAATCTACATAGGATCAAGTATATCATATCCTTATCATTAAAGTACCCAATTCCCTCATTACCCGTATGCATTTCAAATTAGCTATTAAAATATAAATTTTCTTTTTCCTCCTTGCTTGACCCGTGTTCTTGCTTCATAATGCTTGATTCCAGCGTTACAATATGTAGTCCCTGGTCAATGCTATATTATTTGTATGTGAAACCATCGTGATAACAAGCATACTTCTTCTTTATTTTTTTGTTGAGCCTTGATTGCTTCATTTATCTTTACCTTTTGCATGAGGGTAGTCGACCGAGGAGATAACAGACCAAAAATTAAAGACTTCCGGGGCATAATAATAAAACTACAGCAACCTTATTAACACATCAGACACCATGACAGAAACATTAATAACACAGACTCCATGACAGCAAAACATTATAGACTCCAAGGCAACAGCACTACAGAAACAGTAAAGAACTATAGTCCTTTCTCTGCTTTAATCCCCTTCTTGTAAGCTGAAGACCTGCATAGAAAGAAAATGCTACCTACCTATGTTTTCCCCATCCCTTACCTTATTAACCCTTCCCAATAAATATATATTATGACAGCTTAACTGACTTTTGATTAGAACCAATCCTACCTCATTTTAAGTAACACAAATCTTACCAATATGTACATCATTGATAGCTTCAACAGATCTGTAGGAATCACCCCTCAGGGCCAGGGTGATTTATTATATAAAGCAATCCTTATCTGCATATGATTAGTGTACAGCAGGTCCAAAAAAATAACTAAAAAATAGAAATTAACAAATCATACTCTTATCTTTCTAACGTAAGGGAGTTCTTTACTGTCCATTTTTATTGTGCCTATATATTTTTTTATCTATCTATTAATTTATCTATCTATCTATCTTTATGTCTATATATATGTCTTTCTATCTTTCTTTCTACCTATCTCTCTATCTATCTATCTGTCTATCTATCTAACTATGTATCTTTTATATATCATTTTTTCTATCTATATTTGTATGTATCTATCTCTCTTTATGTCTATATATATATATATATATATATATATATATATATATATATATATATATATATATATTTATATATCATAATATGTATCTCTCAATCTATCAATCTATCTATTTATCTATCTATTTATCTGTCTATATATAAGTCTATCTATCTTTCTATTTGTCTATCTATCTATCTATATAAATATCTATCTTTATATCTATCAATATATCTAACTGTCTATCAATCTATCTATAGATCTATATATCTATCTTAATATCTATCTATCTATATATCTATCTAACTATTAATCTATCAATCTATTTGTCTATCTATCTATTAATCTATTTATCTATCTTTATATATATCTATCTATGTATTTATATATATATATATATATATATATATATATATATATATATATATATATATATCTATATCTATATCTATCTATTTATCTGTCTGTCTCACTATTTGTCTTTCTATCTGTAGATCTATCTATTTATGTATCTATCTGTCAGTCTTTTTATCTATTTATACATCTGTCTATCTATTTATCTATCTATCCACCTATCTATATATCTATCTATCAATCTATCTATCCATGTATCTATCTAATAATATGTCGATATATATATCTAACAACTTGTCTATCTTTATATCAAACTATCTTTCAATCTAGCTATCTATCTATCATTCATTCTATCAATACTCTATATCCATCTTTCCATCTTTCTTTCTTTCTATCAATATATTAATCTATCTATATATTTATCTATCTATCTTTTTTTCTATGTATCTGTCTGTCTGTCTATCTATCATCTATCTAACTATGCGAAGCTATATTCTCATAGCGAGGTGCTTCGAGTTAGCGAAGTGCTTTAGTAGTACCGAAGCCCTATGTGCTATAATGCTGAGCCAAGGATGCTCCACCTTATCTTTATCTATCTATGTGTCTGTTTGTTAGTCTTTCTATATGTCTATCTGTCTATATCTCACTCTATCTGACTATCTCTCACTCTATCTATCAATCCGTCTATATATGGGTCTATCTCTCAATCTATCTATCTATCCATTTATCTATCTGTATATCTATCTATATGTCTATCTATCATTCTATCTATCTATCTTTTTATCTATCTATATATGTTTCTATCTATCTCTCTATCTATTTATCTATATATCTTTTTATGTACTTTTCTATTTATATGTTAATTTATCTATATATCTATTTGTCTATCTATCTATCTATATACTTGTATATCTATCTATTTATCTATATGTTTGTTTGTTTATAAATTTGTCTAACTATTTGTCTATGTATCTGTCTATCTATCAATCAATTTTCTATCCATCTATCTGTTAGTCTAATTGTCTATCTATTGTCTATCTATCAGTCTATCTAACTAACTAACTAACTATCTGTCTATCTATCTTTCTATATATCTATATATCTTTCTATCTGTCAATCTATGTATCAATCTATCTATGAATTTGTCTATCTATCTATCTTTTTAACTTTTTATCTATCTGTCAATCTATCTGTCTAAATTTTTGTCTATCTATCTGTCAATCTATCTATCTAAATTTCTGTCTATCTATCTATCTATTTTGCTAAAAATCTATCGATCTATAAGTCCATCTATTTATCTATCGATTTTCAGACTATATACCTATGTATCTATTGGTTATCTATCTGTCTATCTATCTATCTCCTTTTCTATCTATTTATCTATCTATTTTTATGTCTATTTATGTGTCTATCTTTATATCTATCTATCTTTTTGTATATCTACATGTTTATCTATCTATATATTACTACAAAAAATCCAAAACAACTAATAACGATTTTCTAGCCACTCGGGGTTTTCTTTTGCTAAATGGCATATAGCAATGGATTAATAATGGAAGCTTTCCCAATCTAAACTGCTCGTCGCTATAAATTAGCAAGAGAAAGTTTTCCTATCTAAAAAATTTTAGCGATGAAAATATCCCCAACTAAAATAATAATGTTCCTACCTAAATTAGCAAGTTGAATGGTAGTTTTCGTCACTAAATGGATAGAGCAATGCAAGCTTTCCCAATCTAGTGTGCTCATCGCTAATAATTAGAGGGAAATAGTCCATAGTAAAAAAATTTTTGCAATGATAAAATCCCTAGCTAAAATATAAATTTTCATATCTAAATTAGTAAGGGAAAAATCCTTAGCTAAATTAGCAAGAGAAAATTCCCTAGCTATTTTCATTTCAAAACTTTTTTCAAAAATTTATTTTTTTTAAAATTTAATTAAATAATTAAATATTTTTATATTAAATTGAATAAAAATAGAAACTATAAACAATAATTTATAATTAACAATAAATAAAATTATATAATAAATTATTCTGATTCAATATTTTACATAATTCAAACAAAAACATAACAAAATTTTATTGCAGCTTATTCATCAATGTATCTACCGACAATACATAAGTATAATCTATCCGTACATTGACATTGTTTTCTTTCTCTCTGCTCCTCCAGTCACCATTTTTTGCTGCAACAAAGCTATCTAAGTCGCTATGCATCTTGTGTAGTGAAAAATCTTTTCACTTATCAAGCTTCGTATGGGAACAATGCGGTACCATGACTATATTAAATTTAAGCAATCAATCAAATCAAAATAAATAAATAAAAAAAGTTATGTTTTCATAAATATATATTACTACAGTATATTTGTACATATATACTATAGTTTATATGTACATATATACTAGCATTTTCACTCATTACATGTATTCTTGAAGTAGATCTAAATATATACTACACTATTATATGTACAATTATACTCAGTATATATGTACATATATATACTACAGTTTTATATGTACATATATACTCAGTATATATGTATATATATACTGAGTACATTTCTACTCAGTATATATTTAAATATAATACTACAAAATTATATGTTCTTATATATTGAGTATATATGTACATATATTATAGTATTATATTTACATATAAACTGATTATATATGTACATATAGTGCATTATTATATGTACATATATACTAAGTACATATATACTAAGTATATATGTACATATAATACTACATAATTATATGTGCTTATATATTGAGTATATATGTACATAAACTGTAGTATATTTGTAGATATACTAAGTATATAAGTACATATATGTTATAGTATTATACGTACATATATACTTCAGTATATACGTACTTATATACTTCAGTATATACATATATATATTTTGTAGTATATACGTGCTTATATACTATAGAAGATCTACACACACACACACACACACACACACACACACACACACATATATATACTACAGTATAAATATATATTGTATTATATACTACAAGAAAACCTGAAAGAAACAATGAAAAAATTCCTAAAAAATGCAATGCACATGAGGACGTAGATCTGCACGAAATAAGAGTGTCAAGAACAAATTTGTATTTGCATGGGACTAGAATTTTTTTGTCCATCTCACAGCTTTAAAAGCTAAGATGTTGTTCCTATCACCAAGAGGACAAGCCAAAGCTTTTACATACCTATTATAAACTAAAACTCTACCCAAAATATTTCGGTACACAAACATATTTACAAATATATAAAAATAGTAATTATAGACATGAACAAACACAAATCTAAGTTGATAGTCATGAAATTTCAAAAATATCTAAAAGATATCCAACACTGATGTTTAGAGAGAAAGAGAGTGCAAAAAAAATGTTTTAGGAATAATGAAGATATTAGAACTCGACCTCCTTTTGATCCAGCTGAAATCAGTAAAGATGAGACCCATGCATAGGACTAAAGGTGTCAACCGGGCCGGCCCGGCCCGGCCCGGCACGAGGCACGGCACGGTTCTGCCATGCCGGGCCGTGCCGGGACCGGCCCGGCACGGGTTCTTCCCGTGCTGGTTTCACGTGGCCACGCGTGGGCGTGACCCATCCCCTCCCGAAAAAAAGACCGCGGGTCGGGTCTGATTGGATCCCGACCCGCGGTCCCGACTCCCGACCCGGCACGGCTCGGCCTGCCATGCCTAAGGGCCGTGCCGTGCCCGGCCCAGCACGGTGGCACGGTCGTGCCCTAAAAAAATGGGCCGGGCCGTGGCGGGCCGGCCCGTTTGACACCTCTACATAAGACGGACCGTGGCAATGTCTAAAGGCTTTGAATTAGAATTTTTTCGTGCATCTTACATCAAATGTCTTGCAAAGATTCATTATTAGGTTAATCCGAAAAGAAAAGAACAAAACTAGAATAAAGATAAATGATACCTCAAATGATGAACCACTTGTAAGCCCCCCAATGTTTTCTTAGTCTGTAGTGCATTATTCAAGAAAGATATATATTTTACAAGTATATCATTAGCTACTCAAGTAATTATATGTATTTCATAATATTAAATATTGATTCTCTAATCCTATGAAATACATTGCTTGTGGATGCATAGATATGGTAATGCTCCAGTAAAGCGATTGAAGGCAAAGCAGTAATCTGCTTTACATTACCACTATTAGTTTCTCATGTTAATATGTTTGCTTTTGTACAATTCCTCTTCCTCTATTTGTGTGTGTGTGTGTGTGGAAATGTTCTAGATTTTTATATATGTTAGCCTATTATGGGAGTTTACATGTTTTTATGAATTTAGACAAGTGGCAGGGGTTCATTGGTGGAAATTTCAAGTTTGATGCTAAAATGTGTTTTTATTCATTTGTTCCTTTTGTAAACATATCTGTGATTTGAGTGAAACATCTACGCAATCCTATATTGTATGTAATATGTAGCATAGATGTTGCATTTATTATCTTGTGATAAGGTGTGGGAAACAAGCTGTAAATATTAGTTACACAAATATAAATTCATATCAAAATATTTTGTAATATTTTTTCTCATCATTTAAATCAAAATGATAACTTGTTTTATTGTTATTAATATCATGTATTAGAGCAATCACAAATATTATTGGCTCATAAAATATTTCATTTTGGGCCTTTGTATTCCCCACCATATGTGCTTTGGTATGTTAATTATAAAATATTTACAAAAAAAATAACTCATTTTCATGTTTAGTAAAAAATGTTTATAAATAAAATATTTCTATTTTAGTATACTATAAATGTTCCTTAGATTTATTGTCACTATATACATATAAAGTGAAAATCTATATATATAGCATATATGTATGTATATAGCATATATGTATGTATATAGCATATATGTATGTATGTATATAGCATATTTGTATGTATGTGTGTGTATATATATATATATATATGTATGTATGTATGTATGTATTTATTTAGCATATATGTATGTATGTAGATATGTGTGTGTATATATATATATATACATATGTATGTATATATGTATGTGTATACATGGATATGTATGTATGTATGTATGTATGTGTATACATGTGTATGTATGTATGTATGTGTATACATGTGTAAGAATGTATGTATGTATATATTTTTGTATGTATATATATATGTATGTATGTAAGAATATTTATGGATGTATGTATATATATATATATGTGTGTGTATGTATGTGCATATATATGTGTGTGTGTGTTTGTATGCATATGTTTGAATATTTTTCAAAAACATTATAGTTTTCAACCTAAAACATACACACAGACGCACACACGCGCGTGCGCGCGTAAACTATCCTCAAAACCTTAGTGGTTTTTATATACTTTAACACCATTTGTATTTTTTTGACTATATGTACTAAAGAGGAAAATATATCACCAATATAAGCTATCATGAACTTGGATATTTTATTTTGTTTATAGATAGAAAATTATAAGAGAGATAAATTTCTTTTCCAAATTTTAATTTTCAAAAATATGAGAAATTGAGTTTTTTATGAATATTTTATAATTAGTTTATTAAAACATCTAGTATATGCAGTTAAAATAGTTATATATAGTTAAACATATATATATATACATACATATATATATATATATATATATATATTCATACAAGTAGGTATATGTAGTTATACATAAATATATATAAAGTTATAAACAAATATATAGATTTACATATATGTATACATAGTTATAAATATAGTTATATTTAATTATATATAGTTTTATATAGTTATAAAAATATTTATATATAGTTATACACATATAGTTAAACATAATATTCTATGTTGTTATACATGTAATTATAAAACTAGTTACATGTTATACATATAGTTACACATTTAGTTAAACTTATATTTTACATGCAGGTATATATATTTTATCATTTAATTTTATATATATATACATATAGTTATGTATAGGTATAGATATAGTAAAATACATTTTTATATATTAATATATGTTGTAAATAATATATAAAAATTATTGATATTTAAATATATTTACAAATATATAGATTTACATATATGTATACATAGTTACAAATATAGTTATATTTAATTATATAAAGTTTTATATACTTATACAAATATTTATATATAGTTATACACATATAGTTAAACATAATGTTGTATGTTGTTATACATGTAATTATAAATATAGTTACATGTGGTTATACATTTAGTTACACATTTAGTTAAACTTATATTTAAACATGTAGGTATATATTTTTTTCATTTAATTTTATATATTTATACAGGTAGTTATGTATTAGTATAGATATAGTAAAATACATTTTTATATATTAATATATAAAAATGTATATTAAATATATGTTGTATATAATTTATAAAAAGTATTGATATTTAAATATATTTAAATACATGTAGTTTGTTTAAGTAGTTTTTGAAGGAAATATCAAAATATTTGAAGCAATTCAATTTCATGCTATGTATTTCAAGATAATCATCTCATAAATCAAATTGTTAAAAAAAATGATATGGCATAATTTGATAATTAAAAAAATTATGATTGAGAAAAATTAAAATGTTAATAGTCTGCCACATAATTTTGATATATTCAAATGGAATATAATTTGATATATTTTAGATGTCTTTTCATGTTTTAAAAACGCATACCTAGAAAAAATAAAAGTAATATTATAAATGTATTTTTATTAAAATATAATATAATGATCATAAAAAAAGCAAGCATCATGAAATGTTAATTAACATTATCAAATATCATGTTAATATGATAGTATAGAAAATAACTAATAATGATGTTAAACAACATTATAAAAAATTGTGAAAATCATTCAAAATTATCAAAACATGAAATAACATATTTTCAAATAAATCTTAAAATATCATTAAATGCATAAAAAATCCATCAATAATATTTATTTTATTGTATTAAAGAGTGAACACTAAAGAAAAATATTGATGAGTATTATCCAATTTTCAATCAACATGCATCAAAAATCTTAGAACACACAAAAAACATTGATAATTTATCAATAACATTAGTAACAACGAAACACAGTAGAAATATTGATAATATATTTCCACGAAATTTATAGATTTTTATTAAAAAACATTGTGCCTCCCAATGTAAATATCTAAAACATACAACATATCTAATACTTACATCAATGATATTTATAACATCAAACAAATTTCAGTGTCATTAACCCTAATTGAATTATGAAAATTTATAACTAATATTATTATAAAAATGTGCTCTAAATATTATTAGTTATAAATATAATCTAATATTTTCAAAAAAAAAACCATTGAACAAATTTTAAAGTTTCTGAATAATATGGAAAAACATAATGCTTCATGGAAGAAAAATAATGTAACATCATATAAAGAAGAATTTTACTAATCCTTCTCTTCTACCTACCAAACATTGATGATTTAGCTCATTCAAATTATGATTGACTATTAATGACCAATTTTTTTAGAAGAATAATGATTAACAAAATTTGATAATAAAGATGCGCTTTTATAAATTTAAAACTTCAATATTCAAAATAATGATATAATCAAGAATATCTTATGAAAATTAAAATTTGATTTATCTATTGTCCTAGAAAATAATAGGATAAATATGCATTTTTAAAATTATGAGCTCTAACATAATAAAAAATTTTACCTACCCACATCAACTACTCTATTCCATTTTTATTGATCCTGGTTTATATTGTGATAATCATGAATACTACTTATATTTGGTTCATAATATGAATGTCATTAAATGATGCACGAGCTTAATTTGATCATCAACAAAAGCCCAAACCACACTAGTAATCATGGAAAAGAGATATTATGTATTTATATTATTGAATTATATAAGGATACCTATTGTATACAAGTGCAAAGAAAGCTATTTTAGTTATACATAAAGTCATGAAAAAGTCACAATCCTAAAATTACTCTAGCCTAAATGCCAGTTGAATGTTTGATATACAAATCACTCTTATAACTAATTTGAATATTAATTAAATGTGAATGCTAATTGAATGCATATTTTCTTTGCTTTAATACTTGTCTTCATGTTGAAATATGTTTGTCAATAACTCCCAACATGCTAAGGTCCATGTGGATAACAAGGGCTTATAATTGCCCAGTTAAAAAATTTGTGATTTGCTTTCATGGTTACATATAAGATGTTTTGACTTTTCTAATTTGAATTTTCTAATTAAATATGTGACAATCTAATTCAATATATTTCTTATGCCCATGGAAAACAAAGTTGGTAGCAATATGCAATGTTATGTGACCGTCACAAAATAAATTTGCTACTTCCAAATGAGAAACTTGTCAATCCTTCAACAAGTATCTCAACCAAGTGAGTTCATAGGTAAATGCAAACTCGGACCAATATTCTGGCTCTACTAATGATATTTACACCTTTGATTGTTTCTCACACTTCCATGGCACAAGTAAATTACCAAAAAAGTATAATAAAGTATCAATTACCTTTATTTAATTGGATATCTTTTTATATTGTAATCATATTCAGAGACAACAAAAATAGAACTCATAAACATTAGGATTTATTTTTTCCAAAGTTACAGAAGCAGAAAACATTAAACATAATTATTTTTCTTAAGATACAGAAGCAGAAAACAATATGCAAACATTTAGTATTAGAAATCAATAAAACTATAAAAAAGTAAACAGTAAAAAAAACAAAGTTTACACGATCCATTTATTCTTTTATTAATGGTGTAGAGTCAAAATCATATAATGATATGAGAATAGAAGAAAAAAGAAAAAAAAAAGTGGTAGAAAATTTAAAAAAAATAAAACCCAAATATTATGTAAAAACCAAACTACGCCCATATGAACATGACCTGTTATGTCCTCGCAAAACTTCCGATCGGCTATTGCCATACCTTGTGGCAGCACAATTCTGAGATGTGCTCATCCTCTTCTCCTCGCCTCCCCGAGTCAAGTTGAACCTTCCCTCACTAAATATTGATAGTCACAAAATCATGAGCTCTTTTGTCTCTTCCAACAAATACATTTAATCATTTTATTTATGTTTGTCAATAAAATTTAATTTAAATATATATTGATTAAATTATATTTATTTTTGTCAATAATAAATATATTGATAAAATTATTAAATATTTTATTTTTAATTGAACATTTTGAATTTTTTGTGGTTAAATCATGAAGCTAATTCAAAAAATTGAAACAAATTAATTTATTATATGATTAGTAATCAACATCATTAATTTTTAAAAAATATTAACTTAAAAATATTGTAACATTATTCTGATATTTTATGCCATTAATCAAAAATACGATAATGTTTGGAAATTTTTGTAATTATAGGGCCCAACCAAAACCCAAAATTTTGAAATTTGTTATTTTCTATTCACTCAAAAATACTAATATAAGATTATTTTTAAAATAACTTTCATCAATTCTATTTTATTAAATTTTATTAATAAATTTTAAATTTCTATAATTTAATTTTAAAACATATATAGGCTTATCTGATATAATATTTATATAAATATTAGAAAAAAAATTGTTTATTAGAAAAAATTAAATACAATGTTTGTTAGAATATTTGTTGTAGGTTGCTCTCGTAGTCCTGTTTTGCTTCTCATCTCGTCATCATTGAAAGATATAACAAATTTTTAGTGCTTAATGCCTTAGCATTATTTTTTCACGGAAACTATAAAAACAAAAATTTGAAGCAAATATATAGAAAATAAAGATAGAAAAATATAAAAGTAAACTAAAATTATAAAAAATAAATAATTTAAATAAAAAATATGAAATAGATTTTTATTTAATCATAAATGATATTATTTCATAAATAAATAAAATAATAATAAAGTAATTCTTATATATATATTATGGTTATAAGTTTTTAAGAATTCAATTTATTTTGTATTATTATAATATGAAATAATTATAAAGGCATAAATTTTGAATCTTTTAGTCATTATAAATTTGAATCTTTTATTCATTATAAATTTGAATCTTTGAAGTATTCATTTAATAACCACACTTAGATATTTATTTATTAAATAATCAAATTTTTTTTGATGTCATTAAAGTATCTGTGCATTAATTTTAAAATTCTATTTATATTCTTTTAAATTTTATAATAAATTTGAATTTTTTTTAATTTGAAATTTTTGTTTATTCAAAATTTTTTAATATTTTAGTCATTATTTTTTTAAAAGATATCTATAATCATTAAAATATTGTATAAATATAGGAATAATATTAATATTTATTTATTTATTCGTTAATTCATATAATCTTATAATTTTTTTTATTTAATCAAATAATTGTTTATTTTATCTTTTTATTAGTAGTAATTTTTATTTATGTTAATTTATTTAATTAAAATATTTTCACAATATTTATATATAAATAATAAATTATATTTTTTTTATTACAAATATTTAAATATCATAATTAAAAATTTCAGAAAAAATATTTTTTATAATATTTTAATTAATTTATAATCAAATAAATAATAATTTGACTTATCTACTATAAATCTTTATTTGTATATATATAATTATGAAATTTTTTATTTATAATATCATATTTATATAATTATATGAGGAGATTATGTGTTTCAAAGATAGCTCATCTATAGACCATGAAATACCTTTAATATACAAAATTAAATAAATTATTAAAATAAATAATTTTAAAAAATATTAAATTATTATAAATTAGCAATGGAAATTATCGCTAGCCCAAATAGCAGGGGAAAAATCTCCAGCTAAATGCAAATATTTTGAGAAAGTAAAAATTTGAGGAATAATCGCTTCAAATTTTTTATAAAATTGTAAAAAAATAAGTTCAGATAATTATTTAGAAATAGATTTTGTCTTGAACTAGTTAGCTAGGGAAATTTCATCACGAAATCTGTTGTTATATCAAGGATGTAATTGGCTAGAAAAATTTCATCACTAAATCTATCACTATATTCCATATCTAATTAACAAGAGAAATTACCTCGCTAAATCCATCACTATATCCCGGTTGTAATTAGCTAGAAAAATATGTTGCTAAATCTATCGCTATACCAAATATGTAATTAGCTAGGAAAATTCCATCACAAAATCCATCACTATATCAAGGATGTAATTAGCTTGGGGAATTCTGTCTTTAAATCCATAACTATATTCTAGATATAAATAGCTAGAGATATTTCCTTGCTAAATCCATTGCTATATTTGCAGCTTTTCATTGCATGGAAATTTACAAAAAAAAATAGCGACGGATTATTTCTGGATCTAATTAGCTATGAAAATTACATTGGTAAATATATAGCTAAATTTATGGCTTTTTGTTACACAGAAATTTACGAATAAAATAGTGAGGAAATATTTTCAAAAGTGAAATTCCATCGCTAATCCATCTCTAAATATTATTTCAATACAAAATTAGAAATCCCTTACTATTCGCTAGCTAATACCTCGCAATTTAGCTAGAGAATGATCCCTAGATAAACTTTCCTAGCTAAATTGACATTTTTTTGTAGTGTATCTATCAAGCTAGCTAGCTATCTAACTAACTATCTATCTATCTCTATATCTATCTATATAACTTTCTGTCTTTCTATCTATCAATCTTCCTATTTATCTATCTATCAATCTGTCTATCTTTAAATCTGTCTATCTATCTTTGTATCTATGTATCTATCAATCTATTTGATTGGCTATTTGTATATATGTGTGTATGTCTGTCTATCTATTTGTCTATCAATCTGTCTCTCAATCTATATATGTGTGTGTGTGTGTGTCTATCTATATGTATATCTTTATATCTATCTGTGTGTCTATCTATTTATATATCTATCTATTTTGTCTATCAATTAGACTATCATTTTGTCTATCTATGTGTCTATTTATTAGTCTATCTGTCTATCGAACTATCTATATATTTGACTAATAATCTATAGAAATTTCTATTTATCTATCTATCTATCTGTCTATATATCAATCTATTAATAAGTCTATCTATCTATATATTAATCAGTCTATCAATCTATCTATCTAATAGTCTATCAATCTATATATAGATATGTCAATCAATTTATTTAACAATCTATTTTTTAAATCAATCGACCAATTTATCATTATATCTATCTATATATATATATCTCACTCTCTCTATATATATTTATCAATCTATCTAACTATCTATCTATCAATATATCTATCTAACTCTCTATCTATCTATATAATATCTATTTTTCTATTTTTCTATCTAATAAATTGTTGATATATCTATCTGACTATCTGTCAATCTTTTGGTCTATAAATCTATCTATCAAAATGTTTATCTATTTATCAATCAATCTATCAATAAATATATCTATTTATCGTCTATCTATCTATTTATTTATCTTTCATTCTTTCTTTCTATGTGTATATATATATTCCTGTCAATCTACCTATCTATCTTTGTAGCAATCTTTCAATCTATCAAACTATCTATGTATCTATTTTTCTATTAATCTATCTATCTATTTATCAATCTATCTATTTGTCTATCTATCTATTTATCTATCTAACTGTCTATCTATCTATCTCTCTATCAATCTATCTATTTATCTATTTATCTATTTATCTATCTATATATCTATATATCTGTGTATCGATCTGTCTATCTATCTATTTATCTATATGTCTATATTTCTATCTATCTATTTATTTATTTATCTATCTATTTATCTATCTATCAGACTATCTATCTATCTATCTATATATCTAACTATCTAGTTGTCTTTCTTTATATCAGTCTTTCTATCTTTCTATTTATCTATCTATTTATTTATCTATGAGTCTATTTTTCAATCTTTATGCCTTTCTATCTAATTGTCTAACTGTTTTTCAATCTAATTATCTATCTATCTAACTAACTAACTAACTATCTATCTATCTATTTATCTATATGTCTTTCTTTCTATCTGTCTTTCTATCTATTTACCTATCTATCTTTAAATCTATCTATCTATCTATATGTTTATCTATGTATGTATCTATCTTTATTTTTATCTGTATATCTATCTGTGTATCTATCTTTCTATCTATCTTTCAATCTAAATGTATATCTATCTATCTATCTATTAATTTGCCTTTCTATTTCTCTCTCTATTTATTTATCTATCTGTCTATCTATCTATCTATCTATTTATCTATATATCTGTCAATCTATCTATGTATCTGTATATTTATCTATCTTTCTATCTAAATTTCTATTTATTTGTCTATCTGTTGATCTATCTATGGGTCTATATATTTGTCTATCAATTTATCTTTATATCTATCTTCTATCTTTATATAAATCTATTTTGTTTCTATCTATATATCTGACTATCTATATTTCTATATATCTATCTATCTTTTGGTTTATCTATCTGGCAAATAATATATCAATCTATTTTTCTATCTATCATTCCATCTTTTTGTCTATATATCATTTATATATCTATCTAAAAATCTAAAATTGATCTATATATCAATTTATCTATCTATCAATCTATCTATCTATCTATTTATTAATCAAATTATCAATGTATCTATCAATTTTTCTATAAATCTTGCTATCAATCAATCTATCTATTTATCTTTCTCTCTATCAATCTATCTAATATTCTAACTATTTATCTATCAAATTTTTTATCTGTATATCTATTTATATATAAAGTTATCTATATATCTATGTATCTATCTATCTATATATTTATATATATATATCTAACTATTTATATATCTATTAGTTTATCTATTTGTCTATCTACCTGTCTATCTATCTATTTATATATCAATCTAATTAAATATCTATTTATCAATCTAAATGTATATCTATCTGTCTAGCTATCTATCTATATATCTATCTTTTTGTCTATATATCTATCAACCTATTTATAGGTATATCTTTATACTTATATATCTGTCTATCTATCTGTCAAGCTATCTCTCTATAATCCTATCCATTAATATAAATATCTATCTATCTATATATATGTCCATCAATCTTTCTATCTATCTATCTATCATTCTATCTATCAATCTTCTATCTATATGTCTGTCTATCTATCTATATATATCTAAATGATCTATATATCTTTCTTTCTATATGTCTATCTATCTATCTATCGATCTTATTATCTTTCTATTTTTATTTCTATCTATTTATCTATCTATATGTTTATCTAACTATCTATCTATCTATCACTCTTTATATCTGTCTAGCTATATGACTATATATATATCTATCTATTTTTCTATCTATTTATTTGTTTATCTATCTTTATATCTATTTTTCTATCTATTTGTCTATCTATTTTTCTAATAATATGTTGATATATTTGTCTATCTATCAATTTATCTATCTATCTGCCTGTCTATCTATCAATTTATGAATAGTTTTATCTCTCTATCTATCAATCTTTCTTTCAATCTGTATATCAATTAGTATATTAATCTATTTTTATATCTATCAATCTATCAATCTATATATCTATCTATCAATCTATATATATATATATATATATATATATATATATATATATCTATCTATCTATCTATCTATTCATCTTTATTTCTGTCTGTCTATATGTGTTTCTATCTATCAATCTATCTGTATGTCTATATATCTATCTATTTATTTGTCTGTTTGTGTGTATGTCTGTTTGTCTATCTATCTTTCTATTTTTATATCTATTAGCCTATCTTTTTGTCTATATATATATATATGTGTGTGTATTTATCTATCTAACTATATATCTTTATATATAGCTATCTTTCAATATGCCTATCTATCTTTCTAGCAAACTTTCTATATTTTTGACTATGTATCTATATAAAAAAGTCTATCTATGTGTCTATATATTTGTCTATCTTTTTGACTACCTATTTTTCTATCTATTTGTATATCTATCTATCTATCATCTATTTATCTATTTATCTATCTATCTATCTATCTATCTATCTGTCTATCTACCTTTCAAACTATATGTCTATCTATATGTCTATTATCAATCTATATATCTAAATATCTATTTGTCTATCTATCTATTTGCTTATATATCTATCTGCATATCTATCTATCTATCAGACTATCTACTTATCTATCGAATTAACTTTCAATATATCTATTTTTCTGTCTATTTATTTGACTTTCTTTCTATCAGTCTTTCTATCTTTCTATTTGCCTATCTATCTATCTATCTATCTATCTAATTATCTGTCTATCTATCTATCTATATATTTATTTGGATATCTATCTATCTATCAATCTATCAATCTATCTGTCTATCTATCTATCTATCTATCTATATCCCTATATATTTTTCTATCTATCTATGTATCTATTTTCTATCTATCTGTCTATCGATATATCTATTTATTTAGTAGTATATATATTTTTCTATCTATCTATCAATCTATCTATCTCGCTATCTATCTATGTATATGTTAAACTATTTATGTATCTTTATGTCTAACTGTCTATCTATCAATATGTTTATCGATTTGCCTATCTATATTTCTAAATGATCTATCTCTCAATCTAGATTGATAGATAGATTAAAATATATCAATCTATCTATCTATCTATCCAACTATCAATTGAAAAATAAGAGTATATTGAGAGTGTCCATTGATCAGGCTCATATATGGTATAATACAAATAAGGGTCACACTCTTACCTAATCCCAGCCCTTGGGCTTCAGGCTCAAATATGAACTTGTGTATAATAAAAGATGTAATATTTGATAGGTTTATATAGAAGAAATTTTATTTTCTTTTTTATAATTTTTAATTCTAATACTGCAGTCTTTGTGTCTCTTTCTCCCACTCTAATTCTTCCTATCACTCAATTTCTCTTTTTTGTGTCACACACACTCTCTTGTTATTTTCTTACTTGCTCTCCTTTCTTTATTGTTCTCTCTCTCTCTCTCTCCCTCTCCCTCCCTCTCTCTCTCTCTCTCTCTCTTTCTCTTCCTATCTCTCTTTCCCTCTCTCTCCCTTTTCACCATTTCTCTCCCTCTCACTCTCCCTCATTCTCTCTCTCTCTCTCTCCCCCATCTCCCCATTTCTCTGCCGCTCTCTCTCTCCCCCACCTAATCTTTTTCTCTCTCTCTCTCCCTCTCCTCCTTCAAACATTAAATGTCTTTTTTTGCTTTCCTTTCTTATGCATTATCACGTTTTGCACCCTTTATGTATTATAACTGTGATATCTATTAATCTTTATGATGCTAAAAATTTCTTTATCTATTAATGTAGATTTTCAAATGCATTGCCTAGATATTCATGATATTTAATTTTTAAATATTCATCTGTAAATGATTTTATTAAATTATTTGTATATTTTCATGTAATAGAATGTTTTATTCAAAATAATGATTGGGCATTATTTTTTGTAAATAAAACAGGGCAAAATGAGCTCAGATCATTAGTGGACGTACATAAGGGTTATTAATGGATTTTTGAATAAATATTTTTTGACTGGGCTCGAAACTTTTAATTAATTTTGTATGTAGTCAATCGAGATTGATGGATGGAGATAAAATTAAGTGCCCATGTAATCATTGCAACTGTCAAAATATCATTTTTCGTGATGCAAACACTATAAGATATCATTTGGCTAAATATGGCTTTGTGCCAAATTATTTTATTTGGTTTTATAATGGGGATAGTACAATGGCTCTGAATAATGACCAAAAATTAATGGTATTGAATCGTTTGCTTGTAGTGAAGAATCATCAAACATATCCCATAGAAAGATCACTGAAGCTTCTAGTGTAGACTTCAATATGGATTACATGGATGAACCACCTAATCATGGAGCTTATAAATTTAATGAAATACTTATAGTTGCAGAAAAAGAGTTGTGGCATGGTTGTAAAACACATTCAAAATTGTCACTTGTGGCTCGACTATTGAGGATTAAATTAGAAAATCATATGTCTGAGAAATTATATGATCAAGTGACAGAACTGATGAAGGAGTTTATTCCAGATAATAATTTGATCACTAACAACTTTTACAACACTAAGAAGTTACTACGAGGAATGGTTCTACCAGTGAAAAAAATTGATTGTTGTTTAAATGGATGCATGTTATATTGGGGGCAGTGATAGTGATTTAATTAGCTGTAAGTTTTGTGATAATCTTTGATTTATGAAGGCACTTCGTATTGTAGATACGTGATAAAAATTGATGGTTGTCTTTAAAAAGATGTATTTTTTCCATTAATTCCTCGATTATAGAAACTATATTCATCAAATACTATAGCAAATGATATGAGGTGACATTTTGAGCACGAGGTTGAAGAAGGGGTAATGCGTCATCCATTAGATTCACCTACTTGGAAGCATTTTAATTATATACATCAAGATTTTGCAGCAGAAAGATGAAATGTGAGATTGGGTCTCTACATAGATGGATTTCAGCCATTTGGGCAATCTGGACAATAGTATTCAACATGGCCACTGATAGTGACACCATATAACTTGCCTTCGTGGTTGTGTATGAAGGAGCAATATATGTTTTTGTCAATATCGGTTCCATGGAAAAAAAATTTGAAAGACATGCTGGATGTTTTCTTATAGCCTCTTATTATAGAGTTAAATCATTTATGGGATGTTGGCATGAATACATATGATATCTCAAAGAAGAAGAATTTCATTATGCGGGTAGCCCTTATGTGGATTGTAAGTGACTTTTCTACATATTCAATATTGTTTGGCTGGAGTACTGTAAGATGATTCACATGTCCGTATTGCATGATAAATTCTGATGCATTTACCCTCAAATTTAGTGGTGAACAATCATGGTTTGATAACCATCATAAATTTCTACCTATGAATCATCCATTTCAAAGAAATATAACTACATTTAGAAAAAATAAAACTGTGATGATAGTTGCACCAGCAGTTCGTTTAGGAGATGATATTATGACAGAGATTCAAAGTTTAGATTTAAAGAAGGTATCTGGAAAGGAAGCTACTGGAAGTAATGGATCAATAGGCAAATTATTTGGCTGGAGGAAACGTAGTATATTTTGGGACTTGCCCTATTGGAAGTCCAATTTAATTCGTCATAACTTAGATGTAATGCATATTGAAAAAAATGGTTTTGACAATGTTTTCAACACTATCCTTAATATAGACGGAAAAGTTACAGATACTTTAAAATCAAGACAATATCTGAATGAATACAGTCGGTGTCCTGAATTAAAACTGAATGAGGAAATAGGTAAATTCTCTAAATCTTGCTACACACTTGATAAGAAGGCAAGACAGATATTGTGTGAATATGTTAAAATTTTGAAATTCTTTGATGGATATGTGTTAAATATGGGTAGATACATGGATATGAAGAATCTTAAGTTATTTAGAATGAATTGTCATGACTGTCATGTATTTATGCAGAGATTAATACCAATTGAATTTCGTGAATTACTTTCAGTAAGTGATTGGAAGGTCCTTATAGAACTTGTTTGTTTTTCAAATAGCGAACCACAATCACAATCAAAACTGATGACATGGTGAGGCTGGAGAATGACATTCCACTTATTATTTGTAAGCTTGAATGGATATTCCCACTGAGTTTATTTTGACTCGATGAAGCATTTTCCTGTCCATTTGGTATATGAAGCAAGGATTGTAGGGCCAGTGTAATTCAGTTGATGTACCCTTTTGAGAGGTAAATACATATAATTTGCTGTGTTTTATTATTTAGTACTTTAAGTATTATTGTAATTTAATCTAATTGAAACCTAACATTATGGATGTAGGTATCTTCGTAAGTTGAAATTGAATGTTAGAAACAAGACAAAAGTTGAAGGTTCAATTTGCAATGCATATTTAGTAGAAGAAGCATCATCAATTTGTTCTTATTATTTTGAGGATCATATCAATATAAAGAATATAAATGTGCCACGGAATTATGAATGTTATGTGATGGAAGAAGATGATTCTATGGACAAACTATATTTCTTCAAGAACCCAGGAAGAGCATTTGGAAGAGCAAAGAAAATATGTATGACAGATGAAGAGTACAAAGCAACTTGGAGCTATCTTTTACTTAATTGTGAGGAGGTTGCACAATATATTGAATATGTATACTGCTGTATATGTAATTTGTTTTAATTTAATAATCTATTTGTATAACAAAATGTTTTTCTATTTTAATATTTTCATGTAAGTGCAGGAAAGGAAATATTAAAAGGGCGGAGATGCAGTAGTCGCACAATAATGGAGGTCCTGCTGTCCGGTCAGCGAGCCGAAATTTTTGGAGCAGAGCTTGACTCGTTCCATGATCCGACCCGCTGTAGTTAAATGAACCGAGATGTTTTTTAATATAAAATGATTTGTAATTTTATTTTTTGGGTGGTTGTTTTTGACCCGTAGAACTATTCATCGTCTCTCTCACTTCTCTATGCGCGATTTATCATGATTGCTCTGTGTACTGCATACTGTAAGAAGTTTCTGTTTGGTTTAATGTGTAATACATAAACGTTTTCTGGTGGATATAGCTAGTCGTACTGAGTGCCTAGCAAACCACGTTATTTTCGGCATTGATTTCTCATTTTTTTTGATTCTGTCGTGGATGCTTATTAGATTGTGATATATATTGCTTGTTTTCTATGTTTTTGTTATTTTTGTATCTTAATCTCACTACCATGGAAGCGCAATTGCCCAACATATACCCAAAATGGCTGCAGATTTAATCGTAGTTTAATTTTATTTTTAATAGGAATTATTAAAAATTGATATACATTTTTTTACACTCTTTTTATATTTATGCAGTATTTATGTTGAGCAGTTAAAATATAGGCATCCAGCAATTTCCAGCAAAGATGTCGATTATATGCTAGAAACTGAATTTGCAAATTGGTTAAAAAATTATTTGAGAATAATTTAGTTTTATATTTTTGAATTATTTAATTTATTAGTATCATTTATTTGTTAATATCATTTTTTTAATGTGTCACAGGCAATTGATCCTTCTAATGGATATTCAAATATTTTCATTCAGACTCTAAGTAAAGGCCCGTTTAGATATGTGACAACCTATCCTGGGTATTTTGTTAATGGATATAAATTTCACACAATCGAGCATGCTTCTTCTAAAATAATAATGAATAGTGGTGTATGCATTAAAAGCTCATGTTATAGTGTAGATGAGATTGATTATTATGGTCAACTCAAAGAAGTTATTGAGTTTGAGTATCCTGGACTCGAAAACAACATGATTGTATTATTTAAGTGCGAGTGCTTTTATCCTACATGAAATGTGAGCACAAAGATTCATTCGGATTATAAGCTAGTAGATGTTAACCATAAACACAGATATAATCGATATGAGCCATTTATTATGGTAGTTCAAGCCACTTAGTTATTTATTTTCCAAATCTGAGTTTATCTCATGATAAGAGAGTTTAGCGGGCGATTTGCAAAATCAAAGCTTGATCAAAATTTCAAGTACTAACTTCACAACAAAGAAGTGCAGACTTAGAAATTGCACCGGCATTCCAGGAAGATGACATAAATAATATTGAGCCTTTAAATGTAAATGAAGATCCAAAAAATTTATGTGACGCAAATGGTGGCTCAATAGAAATTGAAGATGATCAATTTTTATCTGAAGATGAGTTTGAACTTCTATCGGAATCAGACAAAATTTATCACTATTTTTGTTATAATTTTAAATTGTTATAATTTTATTATAAATTTAAATTATCAAAGACTTTTTATATTTTGTTGAAATCTACTGGCGTGTTTTATTCGAAAATGCATATTTGTTCATCATATTTTGATTTTTGTTCTATTTTTTATTTTGTACAACAGATGGCACCTAAAGGACATGGTTGTGGTGGAGGTTGACGTGGACATAGAAATGAACCAAATTCAATTAGTATGTTACATCATGTTGCAAATCAGTCTCATCTCATAGTAGAGGTGTCAAACGTGCCGGGCCAGCCCGGCCCGGCACGAGGCACGGCAAGGTTCGGTCGTGCCTGGGCCGGCCCGGCACGTTCTTAAACAGTGCCTGGGCCCGTGCCGTGCCCGGGTTAAGAACGACCCGTGACGTGCCGTGCCTGGCCCGGCACGGGTCCATCCCGTGCCGGTTCACGCAGGCACGCGTGGCACTGGCGGTGTGTCACGTGTGCCGAGGCGTGACGTGAGTCGTGAGTCACGAGTCACGACTCACGACCGTGTTTGCCAAACACGAGTCACGACCGTGTTTGCCAAGGCGTGCCCGAGCGGGCCCGGCACGGCACTGTAGCACGACCGTGCTCGTGAAAAATGGGCCGTGCCGTGCTGGGCCGGCCCGTTTGACACCTCTATCTCATAGCCACCATATCGAAACTTCAACATCACAATCACCATCTTTATTTCTATCACCATTACCATCTTTGAGACCTCAATTATCACTTTAATCAATGTAAGCCAACCACCAATTGTGCTTCTTACACACACTTTTTATCCATCTCTATCTTCTACACCATAGTATACACTGATTATTCTTCCATTTACAATACCAACGACATCATCAAATGTCGTGCCTTCCTCTGTAGTCAGTGTAATTTATTGAGATTGTGAATGAGAGGTAAAAGAAATATGTAAAAATAAATTGAAAAAAAAAATTTTATGTTACTGTCAGTGGTTTTTTTAAAATTATTATTATATTCTTGTTTTCAATGTTATTTATTTATTTCTAGAGTTTTATTCCAGCTCACAAGTGTTCGACTATAATTACAAAGGCTTTCAAGAAAATAGCTAATTCTAAAGTTTTCTCCTTGAAGAAAGTTTCTTAATCGACAAAAGAGTCATATTTTAATGACTTTCAGGTAAAAATAACAAAACAAAAGCATTGAAAAATTAATATATAATTACTTAACTTTTATGTTGATTATTATTCAAGCAGTAAATAATTGTTTTCATGTAGTTAATATATATTCTTTTGTCATTTTTCTATTTATAAAATTAGTGCACATGGGCATCCAAATTTGATGGAAAGATAAAGTCATTATAAGAGATCAAAGCTGCTTAACGGTTTTCTGATTTTGTCCATAAATTAAAGAAAATGAAAGAAAGACCTGATTTTATATCCTAGGAAGACTGGCTTGATTTTATATCCGATGAAGACTGGCCTGAGTGGCTTAATTATTGGGAGGAGCCACATGTGAAGAAAAAATCAAATATTGCCACAAAAAATTGATGAAGTGAGGTAGCTGGACTAGGTACATGAATCTCTCGACACACTAGAGGTTCAAAGTCGAGCATTGAGCATGCTTGAGATTTGGTACAAATTTAAAATTCCAAACATATCTATATTTTGTGGTTGTCCTAATAGTCTAATAAATAAAATCTTATCATGTTTTTATTAATTTAGTTAAATCTTTTTATCATTTGTTTTTTTATGACTTAATAAAAACAAATTCTAGGCTGGAGAATTGAGTCGAGATCCAAATTCTAGGCTGAGTATGGTTGTCGACATACTTAGTATGTCGACAACAAGTCTCAGATGATTGCTGTAAAAAATTGTATTATTATTTAGATTTTATAAAACTATAGTACATTATGAAAATTGGTTTGAATGCAAAATATTTATTTTATTTTTTGTATATCTAGAATAGTTTTTTTCTTTATTTTTATCTCAGGACCTAATGGAGGAACGTGGATAGCTGCTCATCAACAAGTTGAGAGTTCCATGGATCTTCAACCAATTGAGTATGATCCTATTTATTTGGAGACAATAGGAGGTCGAAAGAGGCAGCGAGTGTACGAAATCGGCTCTAAGGGAGTGACATTTTGTTATAGTAGTCGTGCTTCTAATTCATCTGCCTTAGCAATGGTGGATGAGCCGGTCGAACAAGCACTAGACACAAATGAACATATTGTAGTTATGGAGAGTGAAATTAAAAAGAAGGATGAGTAGATAACTAATTTGATGGAAGAAATGTAAGAAATTAAAGAAATGAAATATGAGATGAAAGAAATTAAAAATGTAATGCAACAGCAGATATCCTATATAGAGTCATAGTTAGTAGCATTGGTGCAACGAATTGCATTCATAGATCTAGCTACGAATCCTTGCAAGAGAGGCTAGCATTCCCTATAAATTATGAGGATGATGGAGTATGAAAATTATATCTGAACTATTATTTATTTGTGTCAATGTGTAGCAAATAATTATGATAATTTTTTGCAGGTTTCAATTTTTTTTATTCTAATTTTGTTCTTTGCTTTTCCGATTAACCAAATTATGAATATTTGTAGTACACATTATGTGAGAAAAAGGAAAAAATTATGATTCAAAGCATTCAGACATTACCACAGTCCTTCCAGTGATTGGGTCACATATTTACTGATTTCAGCTTTATCAAAATGAGGGCTAGCTTATCTTATCTTTATTATTCTAAAAATATTTTATTTTTGCACTCTCTTTATCTCTAAACATTATTACTAGACATCTTTTAGATTTTTGTTGAAGTCGTATCACAATCAACTTTAATTTGTGTTTGTTCATGTCAATAATAGTTATTTATATATATATGTGAATATGTTTTTGTGTCTCTGAATTTTTTGGGTAGAGTTTTAGCCTATTATAGGTATGTAAAAGCCTATTTTTAGTAGCAGTGACAGCGGTAGCAATGACAGCGATGATAGTGGCGGTGGCAGTAGCAGCGGCAGCAATGGCAACAATTGAGGCAGCGGCAGCAATGACAGCAACTGAGGCAGCGGCAGCAGCAACGGGTGCAACGGCAGCACCGTCAATAGTGGCAAAGGTGACATCAGCGGTAGTAGCAACATTAGCGGCAGCTGCGGCAATGGCGGCAGCAGTGATGGTGGCGGGGGCAGCAGCAGTAGCACCAGTAACTACTATAGCAGTAGCTACAGCACTGACAATGGCAGCAGTAGTGGCATCGGCAGTGGCAGTGGTAGTGGCAACGGTAGTAGTAGTGGCAGAGCTAGTGGTGGAGGTAGTGGCAGAGGCAGTGGTAGGGATAGTGGGAGTAGCTGCAATGGCAACAAATGTTGTATATATGTAGGTATATAGTTAGTATATACGTACATATAATGCTACAATATTTTATGTTCATATAAGCTGAGTATATATATGTACTCAATATATATGTATGCATAAAATTGTAGTTTATATGTACATATACTTTAGTAATATATGTACAAGTGAAATACTAGTATATATGTACATTTTACTGCAGCAATATATATTTACCAAAACATAGTTTTTTATTTATTTATTTTGATTTTATTTGGTGGTTTAAATTTCGTACAGATTTGGTATGACATTGTTTCTCATGCAAAGCTTGTATAAGTGAAGACATATTTCAACAAACATTAAGCACTGTGACTTAGATAGCATTTTTGTAGTAGAAAGTTGGTGATCAGAGGAGCAGAGGGAGAGAAAGCACCATCAATGCATTGATAGATTATACTTTATGCACATTCGGTAAATACATTGATTAATAAAATGTAATATATTTTTATTATTTTTTTGTTTTAGTTATTTAAAATATTGTATTAAAATAAGTTATTAAATGAATTTTTTTTGTTTAATTTAAAAGTTTTATTTATAGTTTCTGTTTTTATAAAATTTAATTTAAAAATATTAAATTATTTAATTAAATTTTTTTTGAAACTGTATGACAATCAACTTTTATTTGTGTTTGTTCATGTCTATATTAACTATTTTTATATATATGTGAATATGTTTGCGTTTCTCTGGATTTTTTGAATAGAGTTTTAGCCTATTATAGGAATGTGAAAGCCTATTATCAGTGGCGGTAATTACTTTATTGGTGGCAGCAGCGACATTGACGACAGTGGCGCTAGTGATGGTAGTGGTGGTAGTGGCGCCAGAAGCAATTTTTGAATCCGTCTCATCAAGTTAGCATGTCATTCCTTCACGGTTAGATAAGCATTTTTTGAATCAACCCAATTTTTGCTTGAGATATCTTTACAGATAGCAATCTTCAATTAGTTTTCCTCTCAGTTTACGTGTATCTTGAAGAATAATAGCACTATCATGTGATGAGATGGTGAATACCTTTTGAAAGAACAAATCATTCAATTAGAGAGGAATAGTGATTCTTAGCCCTAAATCTTTGGCCATTGCAACTCCGAAAGTATGATATTGATCAAGCTTAGTCTTTCAAGAATTTTTCATACTTGTTGTGATAGGATTGTGTGTCTCATTTTCATTTTCTATTTGTGGGAGCTACAGCTATGTCCTACCGAGCCTGACACATGCATTGCACTAGCTTTCGGTTTCAAAATATAATGATTATTCGAGGAATTGTCATTTCTTTAATGGAAATTGGATTGTAGATAATAGCTATCCTCCATACAATGCTTCAGAATGACCTTTTATAGAGTTGGGATTTAATTGTCTGGGAAAAGGAAGAAAGGATAGTCAGTATCTGAGGCAGATATGGAAACCTACAGACTATCATATTCCAAGGCTAGATGTGCATGAAATTTTAAAAATATTGAGGAATAAAAGAATTATGTTTGTTGGTGATTCAATGAGTAGAACACAAAGGGAATCTTTGATTTGTTTGCTCATGTCGAAGGTGGATAATAAAAGAGTATTTATGAAGTGAACATGAATAACATATCTAAACAGATCAAATTTATAGGTGCAAAGTTTTACACCTTCAATTTCACTGTAGAATTTGTTGGTTCCATTTTGTTGGTAAAACATGACCGATTTCCCAAACATTCACACAAGTGGGCCAAGTTAACACTTCGACTGAATATGTTGGATGACATTAATGAATAGTGGATCGATTGAGATATTCTGGTTTTCAACATAAGGCATTGGTGGGTACCAAGAAAGCTCTTTGACATGTAAGTTCTGCCCAAAAACATGAACTCAATTTTTCTAGTTCTCTCTTAATCATTTAAAAATTCCAGTTAGTTACTCAATTTTTCTGTGGTAAAAGACAAGTATGAATAAATTACCAACTTGGGGTGACACGTGTTCATTAAAAAAAATATATATGATTGATAAAAATACTCTTTTTAGTAATTGACACATGTAATGATAGAAATATCATGTCATGATCTCATCGAATCTTATCAAGCTAGTATATGAATATATAATATATCATATATACTCAGCTTAGAATAAAAAAAAGGATGATCATTATAGTGCTTAGTAAAAATATTTGAGCTTGATCTTGAATAGAAGTATGTACAATAATACTCAACCTATTTTATTTTGTATTTTTGTTGAATTGAAAATTAATATCTATATGTTTTATTTTTTCTTAGAAAATGCCATAGGAAACAATATCTATGATTACATCATTGACACGATATAGAATAATTTTTTTCAAAAAATTGAAAATTCACTCTCTCTAATCAAATATATAATTCAAAGAAGCTCATAAATTCGAGTATTTATGACCTAACAATTAATCTTTGCACAAAATCATCGAATAATTTTTTTTATCTATTATTTTTTTAAGAAATACAATTATTTATTAGAAAAATATAAAAATTTATAATATTTTTTTTCTTTGGCAGTTGATATCAAACTATAATCTGAATAATCAATCTCATGTGTATCAGTATGATCTCTAAAAGAAATATGAAGTATTAGAGATTTCATTAAATATTAAATTTTTTAAAGAATAATGTTCATATCTAACTATCTAGTATAATCTCAAAAATAACTTATTATTTTGATAATATAATATATTTGAGAATAATTTTTTGATAGTGAATTTAATGTACTATCAAAGAGTTTAATTTTGCAAAAATATTTATAATATTTTTTTGTCAATATAAAATTATATTTGATGACCTATAATTATAATTTCAAAAAAGTACCTAAGCCTTACGAGGTAATTATTTTAAATTATATCAGAAAAAATTATTTCATATATAGTATTAAAAATATAATATTTATGAAATACATGATAAAATATAAGCAAACACAAAATTAAATTATTTTTTGGGTGTTTGTTTTATGAGTTTTTCATTCTCATGATTTTTAGAAGAATTATTTTTTTTATTTAAAAGTAACAAATAAATCACTTGTGATAACTTATTAAGAATAATAGTATCTAGATGGATTGAAGGTCGTGTATTTCTTCTCACATGATATGTTGTCAGTCATTATGTAATGGTACATTGAAAGAAAATTTGTGGTATCCCGAATTTGATTGAATAAAAATTTTTGAGTAAGATAAATCTCTTTGATAGGATAATCTAGTATAACTTTGTTATATCATTCATAGAATAATTGAAAGATTAAATTTAATAAAATCATCTTCATGATCATTTAGTCTCTACAAGAGATTTATCAATGGTTGAATAAGATGTTTTTCTCATCATATTTTCTCTAAGATGAAAGTTATATTAAAATTTGATTGATAAGAATAATACCTAGAGAGGAATTGATGGGCAAAAAAACTTTTATATTAAAATATTTCATTTAATTAGTACAAGCCTTTTAACAACTTACTATATTATTGGAAAAAAAATAAAAAATTATAGAGATTTAAAATCTTTGATAATGTGATGCAATAACTTTGAAAGATGCTAAGAATGGAGATACACAATTTTTTAGAGAACCTGTAGAAGCATTTATATCTAATTGTCAATGGATAAGTCTTCAATGGTCACCATCATTAACAAATAAAATATAATCCTAAAAAAACCATCATCTTAAAGAATAAAACTTTAACACTAATATTGTCTATATTTGTAATTGGAGAGTACCATTTATTCTCTTTTTAGTACTCAAATTTTATTAAATGCATACTCAATGATATTAAATATTATTTTCTCGTGTCTACAAAATTATTTTTCAAAATAGGTACTTTTCAAAATACTCAGAAATAAACTAAAATGGTCAGAGATATTATTTATCTTGTAATGTATGATTAGAATTTTATATTTCAAAATTATCATGAAACACTTGGTTCCTATAAAAAGCTTTTTATAGTTCAATCAAATATTTATTTTTTTAATTATAGTATTTTGAGGTTAAATATATTCCAGAATGACATATTTTGTGGTTCGTTAAATGCTCAATAAAAGTAAGGACGAAATTTTGTAGAATGAATTTTAAAATATAATATGTATCAAAAAAGTAATATTTTGAGTTTAAATATATTCAGTAAAATTTTAATATTATACAATTTTTTTTTTGTTATACTTATTTTTACTTAGTAGTTAAAGTAACCAACATATGAGTTTCCTTGTAAATTTTTTGATTTCTATATAAGTTAGGTTTTTTTAGTTTGTTGATTAAGTATATTTGTATATTTTTTTTCTTTCTAACATTTTGTTTGAATTATTTTTAGTAGATTTTAATATGGTTTCAGAGATTGTGTTTGAAAAAAACTTCATCCAATTGACCTCAATAAAGTGTGTGTAATTATGTGACAGTGGTATCAGAGATTATTTTTACTTAGTCATTCATTTCTAGTCAAATCGAGAAAATTGAATCCTAATATCGATGTTTGTATGATATATTTTGAAAACCATCACAAAAATTAATTAGAATTTTATTTCTCAATGTCAAATTTGTATGAGAAAAAATTTATTTATTTTCACAATGACATTTGGTAATATTTGGGTTGAGAGTTTAAATAAGTCGAGATACTTTATTATCTTTTTATAATTGTTATTTATTTTTTGGTAAATATCATGTTGATCATTATTTTTTGGTAAAAAGTGGGTACCAATTAGAAATAATATTTGAATTAATTGATTGAGAATTGTTAGTTTGATGTCTTGTTTTAATATTTAAATTTCAAAGAATAGCAAGATACC
>JAREIK010003626.1:0-66036 GCA_029783825.1 Sapria himalayana | reverse complement strand
AAATTGTAAAAAATAAGTTCAGATAATATTTAGAAATAGATTTGTCTTGAACTAGTTAGCTTAGGGAAATTTCATCAACAATCTGTTGTTAGTATCAAGGATGTATTGGCTAGAAAAATTTCATCACTAAATCATCACTATATTCATATCTAATAACAAGAGAAATTACCTCGCTAAACCATCACTTATCCCGGTTGTAATTAGCTAGAAAATTATGTTGCTAAATCTACGATATACAAATATGTAATAGCTAGGAAAATTCCATCACAAAATCCATCACTATATCAAGGATGTAATTAGCTGGGGAATTCTGTCTTTAAATCCATAACTATATTCTAGATATAAATAGCTAGAGATATTTCCTTGCTAAATCCATTGCTATATTGCAGCTTTTCATTGCATGGAAATTTACAAAAAAAATAGCGACGGATTATTTCTGGATCTAATTAGCTATGAAAATTACATTGGTAAATATATAGCTAAATTTATGGCTTTTTGTTACACAGAAATTTACGAATAAAATAGTGAGGAAATATTTTCAAAAGTGAAATTCCATCGCTAATCCATCTCTAAATATATTATCAATACAAAATTAGAAATCCCTTACTATTCGCTAGCTAATACCTCGCAATTTAGCTAGAGAATGATCCCTAGATAAACTTTCCTAGCTAAATTGACATTTTTTTGTAGTGTATCTATCAAGCTAGCTAGCTATCTAACTAACTATCTATCTATCTCTATATCTATCTATATAACTTTCTGTCTTTCTATCTATCAATCTTCCTATTTATCTATCTATCAATCTGTCTATCTTTAAATCTGTCTATCTATCTTTGTATCTATGTATCTATCAATCTATTTGATTGGCTATTTGTATATTGTGTGTATGTCTGTCTATCTATTTGTCTATCAATCTGTCTCTCAATCTATATATGTGTGTGTGTGTGTCTATCTATATGTATATCTTTATATCTATCTGTGTGTCTATCTATTTATATATCTATCTATTTTGTCTATCAATTAGACTATCATTTTGTCTATCTATGTGTCTATTATTAGTCTATCTGTCTATCGAACTATATATATTTGACTAATAATCTATAGAATTTCTATTTATCTATCTATCTATCTGTCTATATATCAATCTATAATAAGTCTATCTATCTATATATTAATCAGTCTATCATATATCTATCTAATATCTATCAATCTATATATAGATATGTCAATCAATTTATTTAACATCTATTTTTTAAATCAATCAGATTTATCATTATATCTATCTATATATATATATCTCACTCTCTCTATATATATTTATCAATCTATCTAACTACTATCTATCAATATATCTATCTAACTCTCTATCTATCTATATAATATCTATTTTTCTATTTTCTATCTAATAAATTGTTGATATATCTATCTGACTATCTGTCAATCTTTTGGTCTATAAATCTATCTATCAAAATGTTTATCTATTTATCAATCAATCTATCAATAAATATATCTATTTATCGTCTATCTATCTATTTATTTATCTTTCTTCTTTGTTATATATATTCCTGTCAATCTACCTATCTATCTTGTAGCACTCTTTCAAGCTCCATCAAACTATCTATGTATCTATTGTTTCTATTAATTCTATTATCTATTATCAATCTATCTATTTGTCTATCTATCTATTTATCTATCTAACTGTCTATCTATCTATCTCTATAATCTATCTATTATCTATTTATCTATTATCTATCTATATATCTATATATTGTGTATCGATCTGTCTATCTATCTATTTATCTATATGTCTATATTTCTATCTATCTCTTATTTATTTATCTATCTATTTATCTATCTATCAGACTATCTATCTATCTATCTATATATCTAACTATCGAGTTGTCTTTCTTATATCAGTCTTTCTATCTTTCTATTTATCTATCTACTTTATTTTATCTATGAGTCTATTTTCAATCTTTATGCCTTTCTATCTAATTGTCTAACTGTTTTTCAATCTAATTATCTATCTATCTAACTAACTAACTAACTATCTATCTATCTATGTATCTATATGTCTTTCTTTCTACTGTCTTTCTATCTATTTACCTATCTATCTTTAAATCTATCTATCTATCTATATGTTATCTATGTATGTATCTATCTTTATTTTTATCTGTATATCTATCTGTGTATCTATCTTTCTATCTATCTTTCAATCTAAATGTATATCTATCTATATTCTATTAATTTGCCTTTCTATTTCTCTCTCTATTTATTTATCTATCTGTCTATCTATCTATCTATCTATTTAATCTATATATCTGTCAATCTATCTATGTATCTGTATATTTATCTATCTTTCTATCTAAATTTCTATTTATTTGTCTATCTGTTGATCTATCTATGGGTCTATATATTTGTCTATCAAGTTATCTTATATCTATCTTCTATCTTATATAAATCTATTTGTTTCTATCTATATATCTGACTATCTATATTCTATATATCTATCTATCTTTTGGTTTATCTATCTGGCAAATAATATATCAATCTATTTTCTATCTATCATTCCATTCTTTTGTCTATATATCATTTATATATCTATCTAAAAATCTAAAATTGATCTATATATCAATTTATCTATCTATCAATCTATCTATCAATCAATCAATCTATCTATTTATTAATCAAATTATCAATGTATCTATCAATTTTCTATAAATCTTGCTATCAATCAATCTATCTATTTATCTTTCTCTCTATCAATCTATCTAATATTCTAACTATTTATCTATCAAATTTTTTATCTGTATATCTATTATATATAAAGTTATCTATATATCTATGTATCTATCTATCTATATATTTATATATATATATCTAACTATTTATATATCTATTAGTTTATCTATTTGTCTATCTACCTGTCTATCTATCTATTTATATATCAATCTAATTAAATATCTATTTATCAATCTAAATGTATATCTATCTGTCTAGCTATCTATCTATATATCTATCTTTTTGTCTATATATCTATCAACCTATTTATAGGTATATCTTTATACTTATATATCTGTCTAATCTATCTGTCAAGCTATCTCTCTATAATCCTATCCATTAATATAAATATCTATCTATCTATATATATGTCCATCAATCTTTCTATCTATCTATCTATCATTCTATCTATCAATCTTCTATCTATATGTCTGTCTATCTATCTATATATATCTAAATGATCTATATATCTTTCTTTCTATATGTCTATCTATCTATCTATCGATCTTATTATCTTTCTATTTTTATTTCTATCTATTTATCTATCTATATGTTTATCTAACTATCTATCTATCTATCACTCTTTATATCTGTCTAGCTATATGACTATATATATATATCTATCTATTTTTCTATCTATTTATTTGTTTATCTATCTTTATATCTATTTTTCTATCTATTTGTCTATCTATTTTTCTAATAATATGTTGATATATTTGTCTATCTATCAATTTATCTATCTATCTGCCTGTCTATCTATCAATTTATGAATAGTTTTATCTCTCTATCTATCAATCTTTCTTTCAATCTGTATATCAATTAGTATATTAATCTATTTTTATATCTATCAATCTATCAATCTATATATCTATCTATCAATATATATATATATATATATATATATATATATATATATATATCTATCTATCTATCTATCTATTCATCTTTATTTCTGTCTGTCTATATGTGTTTCTATCTATCAATCTATCTGTATGTCTATATATCTATCTATTTATTTGTCTGTTTGTGTGTATGTCTGTTTGTCTATCTATCTTTCTATTTTTATATCTATTAGCCTATCTTTTTGTCTATATATATATATATATGTGTGTGTATTTATCTATCTAACTATATATCTTTATATATAGCTATCTTTCAATATGCCTATCTATCTTTCTAGCAAACTTTCTATATTTTTGACTATGTATCTATATAAAAAAGTCTATCTATGTGTCTATATATTTGTCTATCTTTTTGACTACCTATTTTTCTATCTATTTGTATATCTATCTATCTATCATCTATTTATCTATTTATCTATCTATCTATCTATCTATCTATCTGTCTATCTACCTTTCAAACTATATGTCTATCTATATGTCTATTATCAATCTATATATCTAAATATCTATTTGTCTATCTATCTATTTGCTTATATATCTATCTGCATATCTATCTATCTATCAGACTATCTACTTATCTATCGAATTAACTTTCAATATATCTATTTTTCTGTCTATTTATTTGACTTTCTTTCTATCAGTCTTTCTATCTTTCTATTTGCCTATCTATCTATCTATCTATCTATCTAATTATCTGTCTATCTATCTATCTATATATTTATTTGGATATCTATCTATCTATCAATCTATCAATCTATCTGTCTATCTATCTATCTATCTATCTATATCCCTATATATTTTTCTATCTATCTATGTATCTATTTTCTATCTATCTGTCTATCGATATATCTATTTATTTAGTAGTATATATATTTTTCTATCTATCTATCAATCTATCTATCTCGCTATCTATCTATGTATATGTTAAACTATTTATGTATCTTTATGTCTAACTGTCTATCTATCAATATGTTTATCGATTTGCCTATCTATATTTCTAAATGATCTATCTCTCAATCTAGATTGATAGATAGATTAAAATATATCAATCTATCTATCTATCTATCCAACTATCAATTGAAAAATAAGAGTATATTGAGAGTGTCCATTGATCAGGCTCATATATGGTATAATACAAATAAGGGTCACACTCTTACCTAATCCCAGCCCTTGGGCTTCAGGCTCAAATATGAACTTGTGTATAATAAAAGATGTAATATTTGATAGGTTTATATAGAAGAAATTTATTTCTTTTTTATAATTTTTAATTCTAATACTGCAGTCTTTGTGTCTCTTTCTCCCACTCTAATTCTTCCTATCACTCAATTTCTCTTTTTTGTGTCACACACACTCTCTTGTTATTTTCTTACTTGCTCTCCTTTCTTTATTGTTCTCTCTCTCTCTCTCTCCCTCTCCCTCCCTCTCTCTCTCTCTCTCTCTCTTTCTCTTCCTATCTCTCTTTCCCTCTCTCTCCCTTTTCACCATTTCTCTCCCTCTCACTCTCCCTCATTCTCTCTCTCTCTCTCTCCCCCATCTCCCCATTTCTCTGCCGCTCTCTCTCTCCCCCACCTAATCTTTTTCTCTCTCTCTCTCCCTCTCCTCCTTCAAACATTAAATGTCTTTTTTTGCTTTCCTTTCTTATGCATTATCACGTTTTGCACCCTTTATGTATTATAACTGTGATATCTATTAATCTTTATGATGCTAAAAATTTCTTTATCTATTAATGTAGATTTTCAAATGCATTGCCTAGATATTCATGATATTTAATTTTTAAATATTCATCTGTAAATGATTTTATTAAATTATTTGTATATTTTCATGTAATAGAATGTTTTATTCAAAATAATGATTGGGCATTATTTTTTGTAAATAAAACAGGGCAAAATGAGCTCAGATCATTAGTGGACGTACATAAGGGTTATTAATGGATTTTTGAATAAATATTTTTTGACTGGGCTCGAAACTTTTAATTAATTTTGTATGTAGTCAATCGAGATTGATGGATGGAGATAAAATTAAGTGCCCATGTAATCATTGCAACTGTCAAAATATCATTTTTCGTGATGCAAACACTATAAGATATCATTTGGCTAAATATGGCTTTGTGCCAAATTATTTTATTTGGTTTTATAATGGGGATAGTACAATGGCTCTGAATAATGACCAAAAATTAATGGTATTGAATCGTTTGCTTGTAGTGAAGAATCATCAAACATATCCCATAGAAAGATCACTGAAGCTTCTAGTGTAGACTTCAATATGGATTACATGGATGAACCACCTAATCATGGAGCTTATAAATTTAATGAAATACTTATAGTTGCAGAAAAAGAGTTGTGGCATGGTTGTAAAACACATTCAAAATTGTCACTTGTGGCTCGACTATTGAGGATTAAATTAGAAAATCATATGTCTGAGAAATTATATGATCAAGTGACAGAACTGATGAAGGAGTTTATTCCAGATAATAATTTGATCACTAACAACTTTTACAACACTAAGAAGTTACTACGAGGAATGGTTCTACCAGTGAAAAAAATTGATTGTTGTTTAAATGGATGCATGTTATATTGGGGGCAGTGATAGTGATTTAATTAGCTGTAAGTTTTGTGATAATCTTTGATTTATGAAGGCACTTCGTATTGTAGATACGTGATAAAAATTGATGGTTGTCTTTAAAAAGATGTATTTTTTCCATTAATTCCTCGATTATAGAAACTATATTCATCAAATACTATAGCAAATGATATGAGGTGACATTTTGAGCACGAGGTTGAAGAAGGGGTAATGCGTCATCCATTAGATTCACCTACTTGGAAGCATTTTAATTATATACATCAAGATTTTGCAGCAGAAAGATGAAATGTGAGATTGGGTCTCTACATAGATGGATTTCAGCCATTTGGGCAATCTGGACAATAGTATTCAACATGGCCACTGATAGTGACACCATATAACTTGCCTTCGTGGTTGTGTATGAAGGAGCAATATATGTTTTTGTCAATATCGGTTCCATGGAAAAAAAATTTGAAAGACATGCTGGATGTTTTCTTATAGCCTCTTATTATAGAGTTAAATCATTTATGGGATGTTGGCATGAATACATATGATATCTCAAAGAAGAAGAATTTCATTATGCGGGTAGCCCTTATGTGGATTGTAAGTGACTTTTCTACATATTCAATATTGTTTGGCTGGAGTACTGTAAGATGATTCACATGTCCGTATTGCATGATAAATTCTGATGCATTTACCCTCAAATTTAGTGGTGAACAATCATGGTTTGATAACCATCATAAATTTCTACCTATGAATCATCCATTTCAAAGAAATATAACTACATTTAGAAAAAATAAAACTGTGATGATAGTTGCACCAGCAGTTCGTTTAGGAGATGATATTATGACAGAGATTCAAAGTTTAGATTTAAAGAAGGTATCTGGAAAGGAAGCTACTGGAAGTAATGGATCAATAGGCAAATTATTTGGCTGGAGGAAACGTAGTATATTTTGGGACTTGCCCTATTGGAAGTCCAATTTAATTCGTCATAACTTAGATGTAATGCATATTGAAAAAAATGGTTTTGACAATGTTTTCAACACTATCCTTAATATAGACGGAAAAGTTACAGATACTTTAAAATCAAGACAATATCTGAATGAATACAGTCGGTGTCCTGAATTAAAACTGAATGAGGAAATAGGTAAATTCTCTAAATCTTGCTACACACTTGATAAGAAGGCAAGACAGATATTGTGTGAATATGTTAAAATTTTGAAATTCTTTGATGGATATGTGTTAAATATGGGTAGATACATGGATATGAAGAATCTTAAGTTATTTAGAATGAATTGTCATGACTGTCATGTATTTATGCAGAGATTAATACCAATTGAATTTCGTGAATTACTTTCAGTAAGTGATTGGAAGGTCCTTATAGAACTTGTTTGTTTTTCAAATAGCGAACCACAATCACAATCAAAACTGATGACATGGTGAGGCTGGAGAATGACATTCCACTTATTATTTGTAAGCTTGAATGGATATTCCCACTGAGTTTATTTTGACTCGATGAAGCATTTTCCTGTCCATTTGGTATATGAAGCAAGGATTGTAGGGCCAGTGTAATTCAGTTGATGTACCCTTTTGAGAGGTAAATACATATAATTTGCTGTGTTTTATTATTTAGTACTTTAAGTATTATTGTAATTTAATCTAATTGAAACCTAACATTATGGATGTAGGTATCTTCGTAAGTTGAAATTGAATGTTAGAAACAAGACAAAAGTTGAAGGTTCAATTTGCAATGCATATTTAGTAGAAGAAGCATCATCAATTTGTTCTTATTATTTTGAGGATCATATCAATATAAAGAATATAAATGTGCCACGGAATTATGAATGTTATGTGATGGAAGAAGATGATTCTATGGACAAACTATATTTCTTCAAGAACCCAGGAAGAGCATTTGGAAGAGCAAAGAAAATATGTATGACAGATGAAGAGTACAAAGCAACTTGGAGCTATCTTTTACTTAATTGTGAGGAGGTTGCACAATATATTGAATATGTATACTGCTGTATATGTAATTTGTTTTAATTTAATAATCTATTTGTATAACAAAATGTTTTTCTATTTTAATATTTTCATGTAAGTGCAGGAAAGGAAATATTAAAAGGGCGGAGATGCAGTAGTCGCACAATAATGGAGGTCCTGCTGTCCGGTCAGCGAGCCGAAATTTTTGGAGCAGAGCTTGACTCGTTCCATGATCCGACCCGCTGTAGTTAAATGAACCGAGATGTTTTTTAATATAAAATGATTTGTAATTTTATTTTTTGGGTGGTTGTTTTTGACCCGTAGAACTATTCATCGTCTCTCTCACTTCTCTATGCGCGATTTATCATGATTGCTCTGTGTACTGCATACTGTAAGAAGTTTCTGTTTGGTTTAATGTGTAATACATAAACGTTTTCTGGTGGATATAGCTAGTCGTACTGAGTGCCTAGCAAACCACGTTATTTTCGGCATTGATTTCTCATTTTTTTTGATTCTGTCGTGGATGCTTATTAGATTGTGATATATATTGCTTGTTTTCTATGTTTTTGTTATTTTTGTATCTTAATCTCACTACCATGGAAGCGCAATTGCCCAACATATACCCAAAATGGCTGCAGATTTAATCGTAGTTTAATTTTATTTTTAATAGGAATTATTAAAAATTGATATACATTTTTTTACACTCTTTTTATATTTATGCAGTATTTATGTTGAGCAGTTAAAATATAGGCATCCAGCAATTTCCAGCAAAGATGTCGATTATATGCTAGAAACTGAATTTGCAAATTGGTTAAAAAATTATTTGAGAATAATTTAGTTTTATATTTTTGAATTATTTAATTTATTAGTATCATTTATTTGTTAATATCATTTTTGTAATGTGTCACAGGCAATTGATCCTTCTAATGGATATTCAAATATTTTCATTCAGACTCTAAGTAAAGGCCCGTTTAGATATGTGACAACCTATCCTGGGTATTTTGTTAATGGATATAAATTTCACACAATCGAGCATGCTTCTTCTAAAATAATAATGAATAGTGGTGTATGCATTAAAAGCTCATGTTATAGTGTAGATGAGATTGATTATTATGGTCAACTCAAAGAAGTTATTGAGTTTGAGTATCCTGGACTCGAAAACAACATGATTGTATTATTTAAGTGCGAGTGCTTTTATCCTACATGAAATGTGAGCACAAAGATTCATTCGGATTATAAGCTAGTAGATGTTAACCATAAACACAGATATAATCGATATGAGCCATTTATTATGGTAGTTCAAGCCACTTAGTTATTTATTTTCCAAATCTGAGTTTATCTCATGATAAGAGAGTTTAGCGGGCGATTTGCAAAATCAAAGCTTGATCAAAATTTCAAGTACTAACTTCACAACAAAGAAGTGCAGACTTAGAAATTGCACCGGCATTCCAGGAAGATGACATAAATAATATTGAGCCTTTAAATGTAAATGAAGATCCAAAAAATTTATGTGACGCAAATGGTGGCTCAATAGAAATTGAAGATGATCAATTTTTATCTGAAGATGAGTTTGAACTTCTATCGGAATCAGACAAAATTTATCACTATTTTTGTTATAATTTTAAATTGTTATAATTTTATTATAAATTTAAATTATCAAAGACTTTTTATATTTTGTTGAAATCTACTGGCGTGTTTTATTCGAAATGCATATTTGTTCATCATATTTGATTTTTGTTCTATTTTTTATTTTGTACAACAGATGGCACCTAAAGGACATGGTTGTGGTGGAGGTTGACGTGGACATAGAAATGAACCAAATTCAATTAGTATGTTACATCATGTTGCAAATCAGTCTCATCTCATAGTAGAGGTGTCAAACGTGCCGGGCCAGCCCGGCCCGGCACGAGGCACGGCAAGGTTCGGTCGTGCCTGGGCCGGCCCGGCACGTTCTTAAACAGTGCCTGGGCCCGTGCCGTGCCCGGGTTAAGAACGACCCGTGACGTGCCGTGCCTGGCCCGGCACGGGTCCATCCCGTGCCGGTTCACGCAGGCACGCGTGGCACTGGCGGTGTGTCACGTGTGCCGAGGCGTGACGTGAGTCGTGAGTCACGAGTCACGACTCACGACCGTGTTTGCCAAACACGAGTCACGACCGTGTTTGCCAAGGCGTGCCCGAGCGGGCCCGGCACGGCACTGTAGCACGACCGTGCTCGTGAAAAATGGGCCGTGCCGTGCTGGGCCGGCCCGTTTGACACCTCTATCTCATAGCCACCATATCGAAACTTCAACATCACAATCACCATCTTTATTTCTATCACCATTACCATCTTTGAGACCTCAATTATCACTTTAATCAATGTAAGCCAACCACCAATTGTGCTTCTTACACACACTTTTTATCCATCTCTATCTTCTACACCATAGTATACACTGATTATTCTTCCATTTACAATACCAACGACATCATCAAATGTCGTGCCTTCCTCTGTAGTCAGTGTAATTTATTGAGATTGTGAATGAGAGGTAAAAGAAATATGTAAAAATAAATTGAAAAAAAAAATTTTATGTTACTGTCAGTGGTTTTTTTAAAATTATTATTATATTCTTGTTTTCAATGTTATTTATTTATTTCTAGAGTTTTATTCCAGCTCACAAGTGTTCGACTATAATTACAAAGGCTTTCAAGAAAATAGCTAATTCTAAAGTTTTCTCCTTGAAGAAAGTTTCTTAATCGACAAAAGAGTCATATTTTAATGACTTTCAGGTAAAAATAACAAAACAAAAGCATTGAAAAATTAATATATAATTACTTAACTTTTATGTTGATTATTATTCAAGCAGTAAATAATTGTTTTCATGTAGTTAATATATATTCTTTTGTCATTTTTCTATTTATAAAATTAGTGCACATGGGCATCCAAATTTGATGGAAAGATAAAGTCATTATAAGAGATCAAAGCTGCTTAACGGTTTTCTGATTTTGTCCATAAATTAAAGAAAATGAAAGAAAGACCTGATTTTATATCCTAGGAAGACTGGCTTGATTTTATATCCGATGAAGACTGGCCTGAGTGGCTTAATTATTGGGAGGAGCCACATGTGAAGAAAAAATCAAATATTGCCACAAAAAATTGATGAAGTGAGGTAGCTGGACTAGGTACATGAATCTCTCGACACACTAGAGGTTCAAAGTCGAGCATTGAGCATGCTTGAGATTTGGTACAAATTTAAAATTCCAAACATATCTATATTTTGTGGTTGTCCTAATAGTCTAATAAATAAAATCTTATCATGTTTTTATTAATTTAGTTAAATCTTTTTATCATTTGTTTTTTTATGACTTAATAAAAACAAATTCTAGGCTGGAGAATTGAGTCGAGATCCAAATTCTAGGCTGAGTATGGTTGTCGACATACTTAGTATGTCGACAACAAGTCTCAGATGATTGCTGTAAAAAATTGTATTATTATTTAGATTTTATAAAACTATAGTACATTATGAAAATTGGTTTGAATGCAAAATATTTATTTTATTTTTTGTATATCTAGAATAGTTTTTTTCTTTATTTTTATCTCAGGACCTAATGGAGGAACGTGGATAGCTGCTCATCAACAAGTTGAGAGTTCCATGGATCTTCAACCAATTGAGTATGATCCTATTTATTTGGAGACAATAGGAGGTCGAAAGAGGCAGCGAGTGTACGAAATCGGCTCTAAGGGAGTGACATTTTGTTATAGTAGTCGTGCTTCTAATTCATCTGCCTTAGCAATGGTGGATGAGCCGGTCGAACAAGCACTAGACACAAATGAACATATTGTAGTTATGGAGAGTGAAATTAAAAAGAAGGATGAGTAGATAACTAATTTGATGGAAGAAATGTAAGAAATTAAAGAAATGAAATATGAGATGAAAGAAATTAAAAATGTAATGCAACAGCAGATATCCTATATAGAGTCATAGTTAGTAGCATTGGTGCAACGAATTGCATTCATAGATCTAGCTACGAATCCTTGCAAGAGAGGCTAGCATTCCCTATAAATTATGAGGATGATGGAGTATGAAATTATATCTGAACTATTATTTATTTGTGTCAATGTGTAGCAAATAATTATGATAATTTTTTGCAGGTTTCAATTTTTTTTATTCTAATTTTGTTCTTTGCTTTTCCGATTAACCAAATTATGAATATTTGTAGTACACATTATGTGAGAAAAAGGAAAAAATTATGATTCAAAGCATTCAGACATTACCACAGTCCTTCCAGTGATTGGGTCACATATTTACTGATTTCAGCTTTATCAAAATGAGGGCTAGCTTATCTTATCTTTATTATTCTAAAAATATTTTATTTTTGCACTCTCTTTATCTCTAAACATTATTACTAGACATCTTTAGATTTTTGTTGAAGTCGTATCACAATCAACTTTAATTTGTGTTTGTTCATGTCAATAATAGTTATTTATATATATGTGAATATGTTTTTGTGTCTCTGAATTTTTTGGGTAGAGTTTTAGCCTATTATAGGTATGTAAAAGCCTATTTTAGTAGCAGTGACAGCGGTAGCAATGACAGCGATGATAGTGGCGGTGGCAGTAGCAGCGGCAGCAATGGCAACAATTGAGGCAGCGGCAGCAATGACAGCAACTGAGGCAGCGGCAGCAGCAACGGGTGCAACGGCAGCACCGTCAATAGTGGCAAAGGTGACATCAGCGGTAGTAGCAACATTAGCGGCAGCTGCGGCAATGGCGGCAGCAGTGATGGTGGCGGGGGCAGCAGCAGTAGCACCAGTAACTACTATAGCAGTAGCTACAGCACTGACAATGGCAGCAGTAGTGGCATCGGCAGTGGCAGTGGTAGTGGCAACGGTAGTAGTAGTGGCAGAGCTAGTGGTGGAGGTAGTGGCAGAGGCAGTGGTAGGGATAGTGGGAGTAGCTGCAATGGCAACAAATGTTGTATATATGTAGGTATATAGTTAGTATATACGTACATATAATGCTACAATATTTTATGTTCATATAAGCTGAGTATATATATGTACTCAATATATATGTATGCATAAAATTGTAGTTTATATGTACATATACTTTAGTAATATATGTACAAGTGAAATACTAGTATATATGTACATTTTACTGCAGCAATATATATTTACCAAAACATAGTTTTTTATTTATTTATTTTGATTTTATTTGGTGGTTTAAATTTCGTACAGATTTGGTATGACATTGTTTCTCATGCAAAGCTTGTATAAGTGAAGACATATTTCAACAAACATTAAGCACTGTGACTTAGATAGCATTTTTGTAGTAGAAAGTTGGTGATCAGAGGAGCAGAGGGAGAGAAAGCACCATCAATGCATTGATAGATTATACTTTATGCACATTCGGTAAATACATTGATTAATAAAATGTAATATATTTTTTATTATTTTTTTGTTTTAGTTATTTAAAATATTGTATTAAAATAAGTTATTAAATGAATTTTTTTTGTTTAATTTAAAAGTTTTATTTATAGTTTCTGTTTTTATAAAATTTAATTTAAAAATATTAAATTATTTAATTAAATTTTTTTTGAAACTATATGACAATCAACTTTTATTTGTGTTTGTTCATGTCTATATTAACTATTTTTATATATATGTGAATATGTTTGCGTTTCTCTGGATTTTTTGTATAGAGTTTTAGCCTATTATAGGAATGTGAAAGCCTATTATCAGTGGCGGTAATTACTTTATTGGTGGCAGCAGCGACATTGACGACAGTGGCGCTAGTGATGGTAGTGGTGGTAGTGGCGCCAGAAGCAATTTTTGAATCCGTCTCATCAAGTTAGCATGTCATTCCTTCACGGTTAGATAAGCATTTTTTGAATCAACCCAATTTTTGCTTGAGATATCTTTACAGATAGCAATCTTCAATTAGTTTTCCTCTCAGTTTACGTGTATCTTGAAGAATAATAGCACTATCATGTGATGAGATGGTGAATACCTTTTGAAAGAACAAATCATTCAATTAGAGAGGAATAGTGATTCTTAGCCCTAAATCTTTGGCCATTGCAACTCCGAAAGTATGATATTGATCAAGCTTAGTCTTTCAAGAATTTTTCATACTTGTTGTGATAGGATTGTGTGTCTCATTTTCATTTTCTATTTGTGGGAGCTACAGCTATGTCCTACCGAGCCTGACACATGCATTGCACTAGCTTTCGGTTTCAAAATATAATGATTATTCGAGGAATTGTCATTTCTTTAATGGAAATTGGATTGTAGATAATAGCTATCCTCCATACAATGCTTCAGAATGACCTTTTATAGAGTTGGGATTTAATTGTCTGGGAAAAGGAAGAAAGGATAGTCAGTATCTGAGGCAGATATGGAAACCTACAGACTATCATATTCCAAGGCTAGATGTGCATGAAATTTTAAAAATATTGAGGAATAAAAGAATTATGTTTGTTGGTGATTCAATGAGTAGAACACAAAGGGAATCTTTGATTTGTTTGCTCATGTCGAAGGTGGATAATAAAAAGAGTATTTATGAAGTGAACATGAATAACATATCTAAACAGATCAAATTTATAGGTGCAAAGTTTTACACCTTCAATTTCACTGTAGAATTTGTTGGTTCCATTTTGTTGGTAAAACATGACCGATTTCCCAAACATTCACACAAGTGGGCCAAGTTAACACTTCGACTGAATATGTTGGATGACATTAATGAATAGTGGATCGATTGAGATATTCTGGTTTTCAACATAAGGCATTGGTGGGTACCAAGAAAGCTCTTTGACATGTAAGTTCTGCCCAAAAACATGAACTCAATTTTTCTAGTTCTCTCTTAATCATTTAAAAATTCCAGTTAGTTACTCAATTTTTCTGTGGTAAAAGACAAGTATGAATAAATTACCAACTTGGGGTGACACGTGTTCATTAAAAAAAATATATATGATTGATAAAAATACTCTTTTTAGTAATTGACACATGTAATGATAGAAATATCATGTCATGATCTCATCGAATCTTATCAAGCTAGTATATGAATATATAATATATCATATATACTCAGCTTAGAATAAAAAAAAGGATGATCATTATAGTGCTTAGTAAAAATATTTGAGCTTGATCTTGAATAGAAGTATGTACAATAATACTCAACCTATTTTATTTTGTATTTTTTGTTGAATTGAAAATTAATATCTATATGTTTTATTTTTTCTTAGAAAATGCCATAGGAAACAATATCTATGATTACATCATTGACACGATATAGAATAATTTTTTCAAAAAATTGAAAATTCACTCTCTCTAATCAAATATATAATTCAAAGAAGCTCATAAATTCGAGTATTTATGACCTAACAATTAATCTTTGCACAAAATCATCGAATAATTTTTTTTATCTATTATTTTTTTAAGAAATACAATTATTTATTAGAAAAATATAAAAATTTATAATATTTTTTTTCTTTGGCAGTTGATATCAAACTATAATCTGAATAATCAATCTCATGTGTATCAGTATGATCTCTAAAAGAAATATGAAGTATTAGAGATTTCATTAAATATTAAATTTTTTAAAGAATAATGTTCATATCTAACTATCTAGTATAATCTCAAAATAACTTATTATTTTGATAATATAATATATTTGAGAATAATTTTTTGATAGTGAATTTAATGTACTATCAAAGAGTTTAATTTTGCAAAAATATTTATAATATTTTTTTGTCAATATAAAATTATATTTTGATGACCTATAATTATAATTTCAAAAAAGTACCTAAGCCTTACGAGGTAATTTATTTTAAATTATATCAGAAAAAATTTATTTCATATATAGTATTAAAAATATAATATTTATGAAATAACATGATAAAATATAAAGCAAACACAAAATTAAATTATTTTTTGGGTGTTTGTTTTATGAGTTTTTCATTCTCATGATTTTTAGAAGAATTATTTTTTTTATTTAAAAGTAACAAATAAATCACTTGTGATAACTTATTAAGAATAATAGTATCTAGATGGATTGAAGGTCGTGTATTTCTTCTCACATGATATGTTGTCAGTCATTATGTAATGGTACATTGAAAGAAAATTTGTGGTATCCCGAATTTGATTGAATAAAAAATTTTGAGTAAGATAAAATCTCTTTGATAGGATATCTAGTATAACTTTGTTATATCATTCATAGAATAATTGAAAGATTAAATTTAATAAAATCATCTTCATGATCATTTAGTCTCTACAAGAGATTTATCAATGGTTTGAATAAGATGTTTTCTCATCATATTTTCTCTAAGATGAAAGTTATATTAAAATTTGATTGATAAGAATAATACCTAGAGAGGAATTGATGGGCAAAAAAACTTTTATATTAAAATTATTTTCATTTTAATTAGTACAAGCCTTTAACAACTTACTATATTATTGGAAAAAAATAAAAAATTATAGAGATTTAAAATCTTTGATAATGTGATGCAATAACTTTGAAAGATGCTAAGAATGGAGATACACAATTTTTTAGAGAACCTGTAGAAGCATTTATATCTAATTGTCAATGGATAAGTCTTCAATGGTTCACCATCATTAACAAATAAAATATAATCCTAAAAAAACCATCATCTTAAAGAATAAAACTTTAACACTAATATTGTCTATATTTGTAATTGGAGAGTACCATTTATTCTCTTTTTTAGTACTCAAATATTTATTAAATGCATACTCAATGATAATTAAATATTATTTTCTCGTGTCTACAAAAATTATTTTTCAAAATAGGTACTTTCAAATACTCAGAAATAAACTAAAATGGTCAGAGATATTATTTATCTTGTAATGTATGATTAGAATTTTATATTTCAAAATTATCATGAAACACTTGGTTCCTATAAAAAGCTTTTTAATAGTTCAATCAAATATTTATTTTTTTAATTATAGTATTTTGAGGTTAAATATATTCCAGAATGACATATTTTGTGGTTCGTTAAATGCTCAATAAAGTAAGGACGAAATTTTGTAGAAATGAATTTTAAAATATAATATGTATCAAAAAAGTAATATTTTGAGGTTTAAATATATTCATGTAAAATTTTAATAATTATTACTACAATTTTTTTTGTTATACTTATTTTTACTTAGTAGTTAAAGTAACCAACATATGAGTTATCCTTGTAAATTTTTTGATTTCTATATAAGTTAGGTTTTTTTAGTTTGTTGATTAAGTATATTTGTATATTTTTTTTCTTTCTAACATTTTGTTTGAATTATTTTTAGTAGATTTTAATATGGTTTCAGAGATTGTGTTTGAAAAAACTTCATCCAAAGTTGACCTCAATAAAGTGTGTGTAATTATGTGACAGTGGTATCAGAGATTATTTTTACTTAGTCATTCATTTCTAGTCAAATCGAGAAAATTGAATCCTAATATTCGAGATGTTTGTATGATATATTTTGAAAACCATCACAAAAATATATATTAGAATTTTATATTCTCAATGTCAAATTTGTATGAGAAAAAATTTATTTATTTTCACAATGACATTTGGTAATATAGTTGGGTTGAGAGTTTAAATAAGTCGAGATACTTTATTATCTTTATTAATAATTGTATTTATTTTTGGTAAATATCATGTTGATCATTATTTTTGGTAAAAAGTGGGTACCAATTAGAAATAATATTTGAATTAATTGATTGAGAATTGTTAGTTTGATGTCTTGTTTAATATTTAAATTTCAAAGAATAGCAAGATACCATGCATTCTCAAAGCACACTGGCCATGCATGGTGACTTATTTCGTGTATACATTTATAATAAGTAATTATTCCATCATTATACAATGTTCACATAAGTAATATGATAGATAATTTGATTAGTAATAGAATAAACCATTATATTTAAAAAAATGTGCATACAGTATATATATCCAAAGTAGTAGATGTGTGGTGCATGTGAAGTTGCTTATTTAGTGCAGTCTATGTTTGCTTTACATGTATATTTTTCCTTTTTTACAATGAAACATGTGTACTAATATAATTATGTACACAAAAAATTTGCTAATTTATTTGTTACACATACAAAAAATTAGAAATTGGCAAGAGCAGCCCTCTAAGGCTGCTCTTGCCAAAATGTAGATTTTTTTTTTATTTTTTTTGTATTAAATAATATTTTAATGTGCTATGTCTGCTCATAAAAGATTAAATTAAAAATATCATATAATGTGAGCTAACAATAATGATAGAAAATGAAAATAGGCTTTCAATACAAAAAATTACTTTATCAGTTTAATATTTAATAGGAAAAAGTAAATAAGTGATGGTCATATCTATTTTAATAAATTAATGAGTTCCCTTCCTTCTTATTTTTTAGGTATGAATTGATGTGTATGTAAATAATCTTTAAGTAAATTACTAAAATATTATGATAAATTTCTTCTATACATAAAAACTTGCTATTTTTTTTGTCACATATACAAAAAATTATAAATTATCAAAAATAATTTTGTACAACTAAATGAATAAAAAAAATTAAAACAAGATGAAACAAGTCATTTAATAATGACTTTCAAAATTTTGATTATGATCTAATGCTATTTTTTTTGTCACATAGACTATTTGGGAATTGTGAAAAAAAAGCCTTCTTGGGTTATTCTTGCCAAAATGTTGCTTTTTAAAAATATCTAATCAGCAAAAAGTTATAAGTGATGGTCATATCTATAATTTTTGCTAAATTAAAAAGTTCCCATCCTTTGTATTAATTAGGTATTTAATTGATGTGTATTTAAGTTTTCTTTACTAAATTATCTTATGATTGTAGTTTTCCACAAATTATGTTAATGTTAATGTCTATAATTCTTTGTATCTCTAATCAGTCTATATTTGTAATGCTAGGAATCTTTAATTGAAGCACAAATGCATCATCTAATTATGAGGATGATTTTGTTTTAAATGTTGATGAAACTATGTTTTGTTTTTATTTTAACCATGTAACTTTTGTATCAAAATTATTTTTAAACTATTTTGGTTTATGTTATTTATTTTTGAACTTTTGGATTTCTAGCATACTGTTCATCTTTTAGACGCTTTAATAAAATTTATTGGTATAAGTGATGATGCATAATCTTGTTCAATTTTTGTAAAGAAGATGTGGGACTATTTAAAAATAAATTATCTACAGGTATGCCTACATCCATTGTCTTCACCCTCCCACAATGAGAATCAGTGGTGCTATTCTTCAATTTCAATTAATTGTTAGATGTTCTTGTTTTTATAAATTGATCTATCATATAGGCAAAGAATAATATATGATGATAAGTTAAAAGAGCTACTCCAACGCAAGTCTTTCACTGGATTTGTAGTCTCATAGCTCTTATCTCCTCACTTCTTGAAGAAGGAATAGTGAGCAATTTGTGGGAAAATTAACTTTGCCTATGTGTAGCTAAACAAGATAAGATTTTTTTTGTGGCATCATTTTTCTTGATTCTAGTTTTGTTCTTTGCTTGGACGACTAACCTAACCATGATTCTTTGTATGACATCTACTGTGGAAACATAGCATCAATTTTGGAAGTTGACGACTTCAAGTGTCAAATGTTCATGTAGGTTTTGGTTTTTGATTTTGATTTTGATTTTTTTTTGTTTTTTGAAATGTTTCTGTTGAAAAATGAGAATTTTTGTGTTTGTATTCATGCTATTTGAGCCTTAAAATTGATGTAGTTTGAGCCTGCATTGAAAAAAAGGAGAGCCAGATGTGACCATAAGAAAGCTAGATTACTTCCTTTAGTGCGGGCCAATACTAATTAGTGTAGCCAAAATATTTATCAGCCAAAATATAACCCACACACTAAATCATTTTTTATTGTTTTGTTTTAATTTTTTAGCACTATATTTATTTTGCACACTACAATAACACACTACATGCATCCACTACTCAAACTAAAATTTAAAGCATGCCACACTACATGCATATAACTGCCCACAACCTTTCAACACACGCATGCACTGTGTACACTACCACCTAATTTATGCCGCATAAATGTGATCTCATCAATGTGAGCTATGGCGAGTCCACTTTACTTCTAGATTATGGTCATTTTGTCGATCTTGTTAATGAAGTAAGAGCAGTAGCTGTTCACAATTGAAGCTAGGTGCAAGTCAAGCAAAGGACCAATAGCTGATGGTGATGTTGGGGTAAGTGTAAGTGCTCCTCGTGGTGATGTGGCTTTAGTGCCCTGATGGAGTCTCTAGTGCCTAGATGAAATACAAGCTTCATTCTCACTATGTCCCATATGGCTCTGGCAGTCATCGGCAATCAATTACTAGATTCTCTCTGGTTGATGGTTCCAACAGCTATTGGATAATTATTTTATTTCTTCCATGTTCGAAAATAGTCTATTGAAAATACAATATTTGTTGTATGGATGAAATTTTGCTGAATGATTGGCAAATGCTCTATATATGCCACAATACTCTATAATTCTCTCAATCAGTATTCATCTTGCATATTAGTTTGAAGGTAATATAGAAATTTTCATTTAGATTTAGTCCAAGAATTGCAATGTCAAACTCAATATTATGAGCAAGAGTGGCTCATCTTTAGTATACATTTAGCAGTGCTAATTTAGGGCTGCAGATGGATAAAGAACAAAGGAGACAAAGAATTATGGAGTTTTTTTTCTTTTTGATTATAGATAATTTCTTAATATCTTATTTATAGTCATCATGTGAGAATCTTCAAAATAAAATGGCGAAGAAACACAATGAGCAAGAATATTCCCAAAAACAAGAACTTGACTTTCATGAAATTTATATAGCTATTACCATTAATGTTGAAACTGAGTATTGCTATTGATAATGATGTTAGTAGATGCTTAATTTTATTTTGTTGATTTCTTAATCTTGTTTGTGCTACATACAATACTATTTTATTACTATTTTGTAGATATCCCAACACCCAACACACATGCATGTGTGCATGTACGAACATACATGCACTTGCACATAGCACATATATATGTTTTTTCATGCATAGATAAATACATTTATACTCACTAAGACACATATGTGTATATATGTCCGTGTTTTTCTGTGGACATATCATATATACATATGCGCATATAACCTTAATTAAATTGTATAAATATATAACCCTACAAAATTTATTATATTTCATATTTTTAATAATTTATGGATAAATCTATAATATTATTTTATAAATAAAAAAAATAATGAAATTATAAAAAAGTATTTCATAAATAAACATATATATATATATATATGGCTATACATTTTTAAAAATTTAATATATTTTTAGGAATATAATATGAAATTTATATATAATTTAATAAATTTTTAGACAAAAATTCATATTATTTGATATAACTTATAATTTATAAAAATCCTAAAATAACATAAAGTGAGAAGATTATAAAAAAAAGATATATTTATTATTTTAATAAGAACGAAATATAAAAAGCTAATATTAAATATTTTACTCAAAGGTTTAACTCTTATAAATTTCAGTAGTACAAAAATAAAACTTGAATTCAAATCAATGTAGGGTCAGATTGGTAGTGCTCTTCAAAAGTGTTTATAGGACTAATAATAATTTTAAGTATTTTTAGGACAACAAAAATATCATTAGTAATATTTTTAAAAACTCTTTTGAAACCATAAAAAACATTTGAAGTATTTTTTTAATAAGTACCTCGAGAAATTTTTTTTATAAATCATCAAAAGTTTTTGGATATAATATAGGTGTCAAATGGGCCTTGTGGCCAGGGCATGGCCCAAAGTCTCACACAATTTAGTCATGCCTGGCTTGACATGGCAGTAGAGGTGTCCGGCACGACCCGACACGAGGCACGACATGGTTCAGCCATGCCTGGGTTGACCAGGCATCGAAATTTCCCGTGCCCTGGCTCGTGTCGTGCCCGACCATGGCACGATCGTGCCGAGACCAACCGGGCCTCGTGCCGTGCCTGGCTCGGCATGGTACCGTGGCCTGGCTCGGCACGGTACCATGCCGAAATCATTTTTTAAAATTAGGGTTACGGGGGCGCCGTAACCCTAATTGTTTTTAAAATTAGGGTTTCGAGCACGCCCGATTCCTAATTTTTTTTAAAATTAGGGTTTCGGGCGTGCCGAACCCCTAATTTTTAAAAATTAGGGTTCGGCACGACGGCGTGTGCCAAAAACCTATTTTTTTTTAATTTAGGGTTCGGCACGACCTGGCCTAGAGGTGTCAAACGGGCCGGGCCGGCCCGGCCCTGCACGAGGCACCGCACGGTTCGGCCGTGCCTGGGCCGGCCCGGTTCGGCCGTGCCTGGGCCGACCCGGCACGTTCAAAAACCGTGCCCGGGCCCGTGCCGTGCCCGGGCGAAGCAAGGCACGATTCGTGCCGTGCCTAGGCACGGCACGCCGGCACGGGTCCATCCCGTGCCGGTCCCGCAGGCACGCGTGGCACTGGCGGCGTGCCACGCGTGCCGTGGCGTGAGTCGCGACTCACGAGTTGCAACTCACGGTCACGAGTCACGACTCACTGAGTCGTGACTCGAGTCACTCGACACATCAGGCTCAGCCGCTCAGGGCCCCCCCCCGGTTAAAAGACCGCGGGTCGGGTCCAAACAGACCCGACCCGCGGTATTTTCTGCCGAAAACCGAGAAAATCGATATATCTAACGGGAAAAAAAAAATTTTGAAATTTTGAGCGATTTTCAGCCCTTGGATTCGACTTCAACGGCTAGGGGGCAGAATCCGACGGTCCTCGTGATTCTGCCCCTTAAAAATAATAAAAAAATTCAAAAAAATAATAAAAAAATAATTTTTTTAAAAAAAAAAACTTTAATCATCCTATAAATTCTACCCCCCTCCCTATAAAATTTATGTTTTTCAAAAACATTAATCCTCTCTATATTTTCTCTCTCTCACATAATCCGTGCTTCTCTCTCTCGGCCCTCGTGTTTTTGATTTCGGCTTGGATTTTCGTGAAACTCAACTTGAGTTTTGAATATCAAAGCTTCCTGCGGGCTGCGGTGCATCTTGCACGTGAGTGACCTCATTGCTTTTACCGGGTAATATAATTTGCTTTTTTTTTATTTTCTCTCTCTAAAGCTTCTCTCTCTAGAAAAAAGTACGAAAAATAAAAAATGACAAATTCACCTAACACAAATTTAAATTTTGAAAATGAAAATGTTAGTGTTACACAAACGTCTGTGGCTCCTGAAACTTTGGTTTCTCCTGTCATCTCAGCCCAAAGTTCTAAAAAACAAAAAACTAGGAGGACTTCTGTAGTTTGGACACATTTTAAAATAATAACACAATTAGATGTTAGGGGTGAGGAACATGAAATGGCACAGTGCAAATATTGTATGCGACTTTTAACATGCAAGAGTACATGTGGGACTGGGCACCTAAAGAGGCATGCTGAAATATGCTCCAAAAAACATGGACCGTTAGATCCTAGGCAAACCCAACTTGGCACTACATTTTTTGAGACTGGATCGAGTTCAGTCTCAAAGATTACTCCCTTCGTATACTCCAGCGAGTTGGGTAGGGACGGCATGGCCAGGCTCATCACATTGATGGGTCTTCCGATCAGATTTTCGGAAGATCCGAGGGTAGTGCGCATCATGCAGACTTATTTTCAGCCATCCTATCGTAGGATTCCTAGGTTCACATCTAGGAGTGACATACTAAAGATATATAAGTTAGAAAAACAAAAAATAATTAAGGAATTTTTGGCATTTAGTGGAGTGGTGTCCGTGACGTCCGATATATGGACATGTCACGATGATTCTTCTTATGCATGTATCACTAGTCATTATGTCGATTCAAACTGGACAATAAATAAAAAAATATTAGGATTCACAGAGATTCTTCATCCTCATGATGGCCCGGCCATTTTTGAGTGTATGATGAAAATATTTAGGGAATATAAAATTCAAAATAAAATTTTTAGTGTCACTTTCGATAATGCTGCGAATAATGGAGTAGCGATCAATATGTTTGTTAGGAATATTAGAGACGCACCTTTAGGAGAGATATTTCATGTCAGATGCATGTGTCATGTTATTAACCTGATAGTTCAAGCGGGTATGAAGGTGTGTTCCCCCGCGTTGGAAAATATACGCAATGCATTCAAGTATATTCGCACTCCTCGCAGACTACAAGAGTTTGGTAATCTCTGTTTGTCTGCGAATCTTAAGAAGAAGAAATTCCAATCTGATGTGAGACATCGTTGGAATTACACGTACCTGATGTTGGAATCATGTGTTGGATACGAACACGTGATATCCGACTACGTCAATAGTAAGAGTGGCGAACTTATTGTTGACGACACTGACTGGGATTCAGGAATTTCATTTATGAAATTCCTGAAGATATTTTATGACACGACGAACATGTGTTCGTCGGTTTATACGCCCACCACTTGCATTGCACTCCGTTGCATATGCAACATTAGTAGCATGTTTAGGATGTATCGAGCGGACCCGACGCTCACCCATATGGTTGCAGAGATGGAGACCAAGTACCTGAAGTACTGGTCCACCATTCCATCTCTTTATTGCCTCGCAGCATGCATGGACCCTAGGGCTAAGGTGGATGGGGTTGAAAACACCCTGACTTTCATTTCCTCGTGCATGAACCTGGAAGAGCCACCTGAAGGGTTCATTTACGAGAAGTTGACAGACCTATATACATACTACGATACTAGGTATGGTGGTGGTGGTGTTGAGACTGTGAGTACGGACACTGATACCTTGTTCGGAGATGACGCTTATTCCATTAACCTAGCGAGGGGGAAACGTAGGGGTGGACCTTCACATAGGAGCGAGCTGTCTCGGTACTTAGATACCGATTACTGCTCAATCCTATCACCTTCTGACAATAAGAATCTTGATTTATTATAGTGGTGGAAATCATATGAGTCCGCCTATCCCGTGCTATCTAGGATGGCACGGGATCTACTGACTCCTCCGGTGTCGAGCGTAGCATCGGAGTCTGCTTTTTCTGTTGCAGTGAACGTGATTTCGGATAGGAGATCGAGATTACGTCCAGATATGGTTGAGGCTTTGGCATGTTTGAAGGATTGGGAGGAATCGAGATTTAGCATCAGTGATCGTGCTGAAGCTGGGACTATGACAGACACTGCAGTCGCATCCACATCCACTACGATGGCGGAGGAGCTGATTGCCGATGATGATGACCCATATGATACTGATCTTGATGTTGCGGCTGATGATTCTCATTATATGCCGCTTGACGATTGATGCTCATCTGCTCTTTTTTTTCGATATTTTTTTTATACGCTTTGTTTGTACTTTGTATTATACGTTGTGTTGAAGTTGAAACTTATACTTTTTTTTTCGGAGTTTTGGTTTCAAAAGCATGAATGGTAATTTTTATTTGCGTAGTTTAAATTTTTTTTAATTAAAATTTTTACTAACTTAATGTATTTAATTATTAATTTAAGATTTAAATATTATTTTAAAATTTATTAACTTTAAATCTTAATATTTAATTAATACATTATAATATTAAAAAATGCTAAACTTAATTGAAAAAAAAAATAAATTTTCTAATTTTTTTTTTACATACTTACATTTAATTTTAAATGTAATATTTTTTACAAAAAATTTTATTTTTTATTTATTACATAAACTTAAATAAAGATAAACAGAAAAATAATAAAAAAATTTAAAAAAAAAAAAAATTTTTTTTATTCTGCCAAGTCAAAGTGCCAAGTACCAAGCACGGGCCGTGCGCCCGTGCCCGTGCTTGGCTGTTGCAACACGCAACCGGCAACAGTGTTGCCGGTTGCGTGTTGCTGTTGCCTCTTGGCTCCCGGGACCTGGACCCCGGTTGAGCAAACGTGCCCGAGCGGGCCGGGCACGGCACGGCACGGCCGAACCGTGCCCACGGGCCGTGCCGTGCCCGACTTTAAAATACCGTGCCGTGCCGGGCACGGCACGGTAGCACGGCGTGGCACGGGAAAAATGGGCCGTGCCGTGCTGGGCCGGCCCGTTTGACACCTCTAACCTGGCCGAACCCGGCGAACTGTGCCGTGGACTTGTGCCGGGCTGAACCCCCACAAAATCGTGCTGGGCCAGGCACGAAAGCACAGTCGGGCCTGAAAAAATGGGTCGGGCCTGCCCGGCACGTCCCATTAGATACCTTTACATGACGTGCTGCAATGTCATGCCCGGGCCCATGCTGGTTGACCCTCTGCATGAATCATGTCGTGCCATGCCTAGAAATTTTGGCCCATGTGCCATGCCAAGCATGACATGGGTGCCTGGAACTTGGGCATGGCAGGGGGGACGATGTGGTGATGCACAATGGGCAATGACTTGACATGCCAATGGGCGATGGTGATGTGGCGACATGCTCCTTGAAATCTTAATTTTTTTTAAAAAGACTCGCCCTGAGTCAAATCGACCAGTCCAACCCGACCAACCAGGTTTAAACCATTCAAACTTGGGCATATTACAAGCCACAGGTAGTGTCTGGCCCAAACCAAGGTGTTAGGCATGCCATGATAGGAACATCAAGCCAGCCCAGAGGGGCCATAAAAAATGGGAAAGGCCAGCCCAGCCCTTTTGACACCTCTAAGATGTAATTAAAACATCTATTCATTTATACTTAAATATCAATTTATTTTATTTAAAATTTTTGAAAAATATAATTTTTTTTTTTAAAATTCAAATAATTCAAATTTTTTGAAAATATATATTTTATAAAGATTTATATAATCATAAAAATAATTATTTATTTGTTTATTCATTAATTCATAATTTTTGTAAAATTTTTTATCATACAAATAATTATTTTAGGTTTTTTTAATACAATTATTTATGTATGTTGATTTATTACTCCACATATTTTAAAAAATATTTATAATTATATAATTAATTATTTAATGTATATATTAATAAGTATATTTATATATCATAATTAAATAATTTAAATAATGTTTTGTATTATCTTTTAAAATTTTCTAAAAGTAAAAATATTTATCTTAGTCTTTATTAATATAAATTTTTATTCGTATTTATATATATTTTAAATTATTTAATTATAATATTTTATTTTTATAATTATATAAGGAAGTATCTTTCAAAGATTCCTTATCCAAAGACCATGACAGACCTTACATATATAAAATTTTAAAAAATATTAAAACAAATAATATATAAAGAAAATACTTTAGTATAGATTAAAGACAAAAATTAATCTCGAGCTAAATAGCTAGGGAAGAATGCCTAGTTAAATGGATATATTTTGTGATAATTACAATTTAAGGACTAATCACTTACTATTAATATATAATTATAAAAAAATTTCCAGATAACTATTTAGGGAGGGATTTTTTCTAAAGCTTATTAGCTAGAAAAAATCAATCTCTAAAGTTGTTGCTAAATTTGGTGCCAATCTTTGCGCCAAAATTTACGACATTATTAGTGAGGGAAAAGTTTCCATCAAAAATATCCTTCTCTAATCAGTCACAAATCTATAGCAAATTTTTCATTTTATCTAAAATCATACATGTCTTGTTATACCCTAGCTAATCCCTCACAAATTAACTAGGGATTATTTTTCTAGAAAACTTTTTGTAGCTAACCATAATTTTTGTAGTGTCTATCTATCAATTTATCTATTTATCTGTCTATATGTCTATCTATTTGTCTATTAATCAATCTATCAAAATATATATCTATTTGTCTAACTAACTATCTATCTTTATATATTTCCATATATCTAATAGTCTGTTTATATATCTATCTTTATATGTATCTGTCTATCTATCTATCTATCTATCAGTCTTTTAGTGTGTCTATCTGTCTATCTTTATATCTATCAATCAATCAATCAATCAATCAATTAATCTGTCTATCTATCGATCTGTCAGTCTGTCTATTTATCTGTCTACTTGTCTGTCTAACTATCTATCAACTTATCTGTCAATTTATCTGTCTATCTATCTGTCTATCTATATATATATATATATATCTATATATCTATCTATATGTCTGTCTATCTTTCTATCATTATATATCTATTTATTTATCTATCTATCTATATGTCTATTTCTCCATCTATCTATGGGTCTGTCTATCTATCTTTCTTTCAATATGTCATATCATCTTTCTTTCAATATGTCTATCTATGTGCTTATATATGTATCTATCTATGTGACTAACTATGTGTCATTCTATTTATCTATCAATATATCTATTTTTCTATATATCTATTAATCTATAGGTCAATATATCAGGTTATTGATATGTGTATCTATGATTCTATTTATTTGTCTATCTATCTATATATCTATTTGTCTATTTGTCTATCTATCTAACTATCAATCAATAAATTAATATATCTGTCTATCTATTTATCTATAAATATATATGTCTATCTGTTTATCTATCTATCTATTTATCTATCTATCGACCTGTCTATCAATCATTCTATCTATAAGTCTCTCAATTTATCAATCAATGTGTTTATCAATAAATCTAGAAATCTATCTAACCTTATGTCTATCAATCTATTTTTCTAACTGTCTATCTAACATTCTATCAATCAATCTATCAATCTGTCTATCGATGTATTTGTGTATCTATCTATGTATGTATCCTATATATATATATATATATTTATCTATCTATTTATTTGTCAATCTATTTGTCTATCTATCTATCTGTCTTTCTATCTGTCGGTCTTTCTATCAATCAACCTACCGATCTATCTATCTCACTATGTATCTATCTATCTGTCTATCTATCTATTTGTCAATCAATCAATCTATCTATCTATCTCTAAATATGTTTATCTATCTATGAATATATCTGTCTATATATGTGTCAATGTATGTGCTTGTCTATCTATCTATTTATCTATCTATCTATCTATCTATCTATCTATATGCCTTTCTATCAATCGATCTGTCAATTTATTTTTTTCTATATGCCTACATATTTATCTATTTATGTATCTATATAAAAGTCTATCTATATTTCTAAATATCAATCAGACAATCTTTCTATTTATTTATTTGCCTATCTATCTATTTATCTTTCAATCTATAAATTGATCTATCTATATATCTATTTGTATATCTATTGTCTATATATCTATATATATTTTTATCTATCTTTCTATAAATCTTTCTATCTATATTTCTATATATCTATCTAACTATCTGATTATTTGTCTATATATAAATTTATCTATCTATCTATTTATCTATCTATCAATCAATCAATCTACTTGTTTATTTATTTGTTTATCTATCTAATAATAAATCTATCTCTATGTCTAATGATCTATCTATCTATCTTTCTATATATTTGTCTATCTATTTGTCTATCTATCTATGTATCTATATATTTTTCTGTCAAACATTCTACCTATTAATCAGTTAGTAATCTATCTATCAACTTGTTTTTTTATTTGTATATCTATCTAATAATAAATCTATCTATCTCTATGTCTAACTATCTATCTATCTATCTTTCTATATATTAGTATATCTATTTGTCTATCTATCTATATATCTATCTCTTTTCTGTCAAACATTCTACCTGTTAATCAGTTAGTCAATCTATCTATATATCTATGTATATGTCTATCAATCTATTTATATGTCTATCTATTTGTATATATACCAATCTATCTTACAATCTATCTATCTATCTATCTGTCTATCTATCTATCTATTTAGGTATCTAACAATATATCTATTTATCTATCTATCTATCTTTAAGTATATCTTTCTATCTATATATTTTCCTATCCATCTATCTATCTATCTATCTATTTGTCTATAAATATGTATATCTATCAGTCTATTTATATGACATTCTTTCTATCTATCTATCAATGTATCTAACTATCTATTGACCTACCTATCTATCTATCTATCTGTATGTATGTATATCTATCTATCTATCAGCTTGTCTATATATATATATATATATATATATATATATATATATATATATATATATATCTTACTATATTTCTATCTTTCTATTAGTGTATATATATTTGTATCTCTAACTATCTATCAATCTTTCTATATATCTATTTGGTTTTCTGTCTGTCTTTCTATCTGTCTATCTGTCTATCTATCTATCTATCTATCTATTAATATATCTATCTTTCTATCAATCTAATAATCTATCAACCTATCTATCTATCTATCTATCTATTAGTCAATCTATTTATATATCTATCTTTATATTAATTTATATTTTGATGTGTCTATAATTCTTTCTATCAATATGTCTCTATATCTATCAATATATTTATCAGTCTTTTCTATCTATCTATCTATTTGTTTAAATTTTAGTCAATCAATCAATAAATCTATCTATCTATCTATGTCTATCTATTTGTCTATCCATCTATCAATCTATCTATCTAATAATATCTTTATCTATATGCCTAATAATCTAACGATCTATTTGTTTATTTATTTCTCTATATATCTATCTATATATCAATCTATTTTTCTTTCAATTAATCTATCTATTTGTCTATCTATTTATCTACTTTTCTATCAATCTCTCGATCAATTTGTTTATCAATCTGTCTATGAATCTATTGATCAATCATTCTATATGACTATCTTTCAATCTGTCTATATATCTATCTATCTATCGGTTAGTCTGTCTATCTATCTTTATATCTATTTATCAAACAACATATTTATCTATATGTTGATTTATTTATCTATCTTTTTATAATTTTATCAATATATTTATCAATTTTTCTTTCAATCTAACTATTATTTTATATTTCTATGTCTATCTGTCTATTTGTCTATTTGTGTATCTAGTAAATTTTTCAGACTGTATATCTATCTATTTGTTTATTTATTTGTCAACATGTTTGTCTTCCTACCTCACTACTTGAATTCTTGCATATCTATCTATCTGTCTGTCTGTCTATTTGTCTGTCTGTCAATCCATCTATATTTTTGTCTGTCTATTTGTTTATCTATTTGTCTGCATCTCTATCCCTCTATCTATGTATCTATTTGTCTATATATATATATATATATGTGTGTGTGTGTGTGTGTGTGTGTGTGTGTGTTCTATTTTTCTATGTTTCTATCTATATACTTGTTTATCTATCTATCTATCTATCTATTTATCTATCTTTCAATATTTATATCAGTCTATATATCTTTTTATCCATCATTCTATCTTTCTTTCAATCATTATATGTGTCAACCTATATATATATATATCTATATATGTATCTATCTATCTGTGTATCTACTTGTCTGTCTTTCTACTATTTATCTATCTTTCTTTCTTTCTATCTATCAGTCTATTTATCTATCTATCTATTTGTCAACCTATCTTTCTATCTATTTGTCTATCTATCTGTCTATCTATTTGTCTATCTATATGTCTATCTTTATGTCTATCCTTATGTCTATCTATCTCTCTATGTATCTACCTATCTATATATCAATCTAATAATATTTCAATATATCTTTTTATCTATCTATAAATCTATCTATTTGACTATCAATCAATTAGCTATCTATCTCTTAATCATCAAACAAATAATCTTTAAATCTGTATATCCAATTGTGTATCAATCTATATATCAATCTATTTGTTAATCATTCTATCATTTTGTCTATCAATTTGTCTATCTATTTGTCTATCTATCTATATATCAATCTATCTATCTATTTAACAATCAATGTATTTGTATTTCACTTTGTCTATCAATTTGTCTATCTATCTATCTATCTATCTATCTATCTATCTTTCTATCAATCTATCAATCAATCTGTCAATCAATCTGTCTTGCTATTTATCTATCTATCTCTATATCTATCTATCTATCTGTCTATCTATCTCTGTATCTATGAGTCTATCTATCTGTCTATCTATATGTCTATATATCTTTATTTCTATTTGTCAATCTTTCTATTGTTCTACCAGTCTATCTATCTATCTGTATATCTATTTGTCTATCTATATATATATCTATCTATCTATCCATCTATCTGTCTATATATCTATCTTTCTGTCTATATCTCTGTTGATTTATTATATATCTATTTCACTATCTATCTATTTATAATATTATTTATTTCTTAATCCTTCTGTCTATCTTTCACTCTATCTATCTATCTATATATATTTCTATCTATCTTTCTATCTATTTATCTGTCTATCTATTAGACTTTCTAACTATTAATCTACTATTTATCTGTCTATCTATCTGTCTATCTGTCTATCTATCTATCTATCTATCTATCTACTTGTCTATCTATCTATACGTCTATCTATCTATCTATTTTTCTATATATTTATCTATATAATTATCTGCCGGTCTATCTATATATCATTCCAGTCTATCAATTATCTAACTCTTTATTTATCATTCTGTCTATCAATCTGTCTATCAATATAACAATCAATCAATCAATCAAACTTTCTATCTATTTATCTATCATTCTATCAATCTATCAATCTATCAATATATCAATTTGCGTGTCTATCTATCTTTTTATGTATTATTCTATCTATCTATATCTTTATGTATCATTCTATCTATCTATCTTTTTGTATACCCATCTATCTATGTGTATGCCTATTTATCTATCTTTCTTTGTGCCTATCTATGTGCTAGTATATCTATATCTCTATTGGTCTATCTATCTATGTATCTTACTATCTATTTATCTATCTATTTGTTTATCTATTTATCTATCTATATATATGTCTTTATGTCTGTCTATCTATCTATGTATCAATCAATTAATCTGTCTATCTATCTATCTATCTATTTATCTATTAATCTATCTATATATCTATGTGTATATTGATCTATCTATATTTATCTAACTTTCTATCTATCTATTTATTTATCTATATATATATATCTATCTATCTATCTATCTTATGTTTATATATTTATCTATGTATCTATCTATTTATATATCTATATATCTTTATATCAATCTGTCTATCTTTCTATTTATTTATTTTTCTATCTATCTATCTGCCTATTTAACTATTTTTCTATCTATCTATATATATGTCTTTATGTCTGTCTATCTATCTATGTATCAATCTGTTTATCTGTCTATCTATCTATCTATCTATCTATTTATCTATTAATCTATCTATATATCTATGTGTCTATTGATCTATCTATATTTATCTATCTATCTATCTATCTATTTATATATATATATATCTATCTATCTATCTATCTTATGTCTATATATTTGTCTATGTATCTATCTATCTATTTATATATCTATATATCTTTATATCTATATGTCTATCTTTCTATTTATTTATTTTTCTATATATCTATCTGTCTATTTAACTATTTTTCTATCTATCTATATATCTGTCAATATTTCTATATATATATATATATATATATATATATATATATATATCAATTTGTCTATCTATCTATCTTTCTATCTATCTTTCTATCTATCTAACTATTTATTGATCAATCAATCAATCTATCAATCTATATGTTTCTCTATTTTCTATCTATTTGTCGATCTATCTAACTAATAATCTATTGATCTATCTGCCTATTTATCTCTATCTATTTATCTATCTCTTTATCTATTTATCAATCAATCTATCTTTCTATCAATTTGTCTATCAATCTATCTATTATTTAACATACCTATCTGTCTATCATTATTTCTATCAGTCGGTCTATGAATCTTTCTATCAATCTGTCTATAAATCTCTCCCTTCAATTTGTCTATTTATCAGTCTATCTATCTTTCTTTTTATTTGTCAATCTATTTGTCTATCAATCATTCTATCTATGTGTTTATATATATATTTTCTATCTGTTTCAAAATATATCTATCAAATAAAGATTCTATCTATTTGTATAAAAATCTAACTTTCTATCAATCTATTTTATTATTTATTTATCTATCTATCTACCTATTTATCTATCTTTCTATCAATCTTTCTATTTATCTATCTATTACTTTTTATGTCAATATATTTATCAATAGTTTTATAAATCTATCTATCAATCTACATATCAATTTGTCTATCAATTTTTCTAAAAATCTGTCTATCTATATATCTATCAAATTATCTATCTATATGTATATCTATCTATCAATTTTTTTTATTTTTTTAAAGTTTGTTTATTATATATAGCCCTCGCTTTTGGCGGAGTCTTACCGTTTGTACAAGCTACTTCTACCATTTACCCTCTTACAACCATTCCCCATTTCTAAAGACTAATAATATAATCTTCCTAGAACTATTGAAATAACTTAAAATGAGTTTACTCTTTACTAAAATGAGTTTCCTTCTTTTATCTTTCTAGCACTCCATGGAACATCCCTTCTATGCTGATATCACCCTTTCTATGCTGTATATAACATATTGCCTGCATAAAATAACATGAATTTCTCCCACTTTGCAGAATTCCTTTCAACCTTGTTGCCCATATTCTGCCTAAGCTTTCCACTTCTATCTGTCCTATTCCTTGACCCTCTTTGTTTACCGATATAGCTTTAAATTCACATCTTGAGAGCCATTTCCAAGCCACTTTGCAGCATCCTCTTTGCACATATTGAAATAACTTTACTCTCTTTGACTTGGAACATCCTTCCTGTTTTCCTGATATCACCCTTTCTATGCTGTATATACCATATTTCCTGCATAAAATAACAGAAATATCTCCCGCTTTGCAAATTTATTTCAACCTTGTTGCACATATTTTGCTGACGCTTTCATCTTTTATCTGTCCTAATCGTTGACCCTCTTTGTTTACCGATATAGCTTTAGATTCACAACTTGAGAGCCATTTCCAAGCCACTTTGCAGCATCCTCTTTGCCGACCTCCTAGACTAGACACTTACCTCTCCTAGGAACTTTTATTAATACAAACACATGATTCTGTAACTTTCAGACTTCTATACCCTTTCTACATGATTAAACGCTGGTAAAAAAACATAAGACATGACTTGACTCTTGCTAGTTACTGACTCTTGCTGGTAAAAAACATAACACATGACAAATTTTTACAGACTCTTACTAGTTACAAACTTCTTTTAATTCCAAGTAATATAATTTGATTGCCCCTTTAGTGCTTTCCTGCAAACACAAAAAACCAGAAACATACCAAAGGGGCAGAAAATTCCAGCCCTTTCCTTTTCGTTCCCTTATCTTTGACTTGTCGGGTGAACCTTGCAGTGACTGTAAAAGAAACAACAACTAGATTTTCTGTATGTTTATACCATGAACTTCGCAGTTAATCTGCAGAGACAGATTCCCCGGCAAAGAAGCTACCACAATTTCACAGCTTATATTATTATACTTTTCTTATTCTATTTTCCATATTCTATCTTCATATTCTTTTAATTTTCAGATTCCCCTTCAAAGCAGCTACTGGATATTCATATTCTATTTTTTCTGTTAATACTACCCTTCCTAAATCTTAAATAAGGGAAGGCCTTCCTATCCAGTTTTGCTATTCCTTTTACTTTTTCTGGCATCGAAACCTCATCAAATTCTTTATCTCCTCTTATCGAACATAATCTTGCAAGACTATTCGCGAAAGTATTAGCTTCTCTATATATATGTAAGATTGATGCGTTAAGCACTTTAATGAGGTTCAAAATAATTTCTATTTCTTCCTCATACCTCCAAAGAGTTATTTTTCCACTTACTAAATCTACCAAAAGCATAGAGTCTACTTGAATTTGTATATTTTCTAAATCTAATTTCTAACAGACATTTAATCCTATATTCAAAGCTTTTATCTCCGAGTGGAGGGCTGAGAATGCTTCTGTAGCCGATGTAAATACTTTTATCACATACCCGTTTGAGTCCCTTATTACCCCTCCTCCACCTTCTATACCAGTGTCCCTATTGAAGCTACCATCCGTGTTTAATGATATTTTACCTTTCGGAGGCCTATTCCAACTTATACTTTTTAACCATCCATGTTTCGTATTTGTAATAGCGAGGCCCCAGAACATTCCAGCTACCTTATTTAAGCAAGAACCATCAACTTTTATATGGTTTATACTTGATATATTTCTGATTTCTTTAATTATATCTTTAATAATTTCATTTGAATTCATTCTTATGCCCTCAAATTTACTCTTATTACGAGCTTTCCATAGGCACCATATTGCTATATGAGGTAGATTTTGGGTAAGCCAATTTTTGATGTAACTACTAGGGTTTAGATTTCCCCAACTCTTAATTCTATCAATTATTCTATCTTCTTTTTTACTTATTTGTAAATGGTCTCCAAATTCCCTCTAGACTGCTGCAGCGATTCTCCCACTTGAAAGTAGATGATCCATTGATTATTCATCTTCAAAGCAACATTCACATATGGAGGCCATTTTAACACCTTTTCTTTTCACATTAGTGTCCACAGGCAGTGCATTTACCAGAACTTTCCATGCCAGCGAGCACATTTTCAGTGGAATACCTGCTCTCCAGACCCATTTAAATAAAGACTGCACGGGTTTTTTCCTTCTTATCAATTCTTTTGCTGACTTTAGCATAAAATTACCTTGTGGATTAAGGGTCCATTTCCATCCCGATTTATTCAATAATGAGTGAGCATCTACTATTTCCTTTTGTTTTTCCAATGCTTTCCAACTATTTGATTTCTGCTTAACGCATTTATGTTCTTGTTCTAGATATTTTGCTCGCATATATTTTGCCCAGAGGGAATCATTTTCTTTTATCCTCCACCATCCTTTGCAGTCCCAAGCAGCCGCCATGTCCTGTAAATTAATGATGCCTAAACCCGCTTCCGCCTTAGGATAACAGATGTCTTTCCAATTTTTCTAGTGAATTTTCTGCTTTCCATTTTTTCCCCATAAAAAGTTTGACATTTCCATCTCTAGTTTATTTGTAAATTTCTTAGGTGGGTGTATGACTGATATAATATGTACTAGTGTACTTTGAAGAACATGGGAGATTAATGTAATCCTCCCCCCTAAAACCTAATAGATCTACTTTCCAACCTGCTATTTTCCTACTCATTTTGTTTTATAAGGGCATTAGATAATTTTCTTTCAGCCTTCCTTCATATATCGGACAACCTAAATATACTAGAACATCTTTTTTATGTTTAAAACCCGTTACGTTTTTGATTTTTTTACCACTTTTTCGGAAGCTTTTTTTGCTAACATAAATTGACTTTTATCTTTATTAAGGGCTTGTCATGTTTCCTTCTCAAATAATTGTAGAAGGGCCATCAGGTTTTTCAATGAAGTTTTATTCGCATTTGTGAAAATGATGATATCATCTGCATAAGCTAAACAACTTATTCTCGGAGTGTTTTTTGGCTATCTAAAGGGGATTATTTTGCCCTCTGCCATTCTTTTATTTTAATTAACGATTAATAATTCTAAGTACATATCAAATAATAAAGGCGATAATGGATCCCCCTGTCTCAAGCTACGTCTAGGTTTTAATTCTTCTCCTTTCATTCCATTTATAATAATTCTAACCCAAATGCTTGTTACACATCTATATATTAAGTCAATACATGTTTTAGAGAAACCAAATTATCTCATGACGAAACATAATGTATATCATTACACTCTATCAAATGCCTTAGATAAATCTAGCTTAACTACTAAGTTACTTCCTCTCAATTTAAATGCTATTTCTTTCATCATTTTTGATGCTAATCTAATATTTAAATATCTATCTATCTATTTATTTCTCTATTAATTTAAATATCTATCTATTTATTTATCAGTCTATCTATCTATCTATCTACTTGTATATCTATCTTTATTATCAACTATCTATCTATATTTATATTTATCTATTAATCTATCTATCTGCCTATCTATTTGTCTATCTATCTATCTTTCTATCTATCTACCTATTTATATGTCTATCTATCTATTGATCTATCTGTCTAGTTATCTATCTATCTGTATGCTTGTCTGTTTGTCTATTTATATATCTATCTATCTATCTCTCTCTCTCTCTATCTGTCTATTTATATATCTATCTATCTATCTATCTATCTTTCTATATATATATATATATATATATATATATATATATATATATATATATATATCTATATCTATATATCTATACTATTTGTCTATCTATCTCTTTATATATCTATTTATCTATCTATTTATCTGTCTATTTATATATCTATCTATCTATTTATCTATCTATCTTTCTTTCTATCAACATATTTATTTATCTATTTCTCTATCAATCTATCAATTTGTCTATCTATATGTCAATTTATCTATCTATTTATCTATTTATATATATCTATCTATCTATTTATCTATTATATTTGTCTTTCTATCGATCTATCTATTTTTCTATCTATTTGCTAATATGTTTTTATGTCTATATGTCTAACTATCTGTCTATCTATCTACCAATCTATCTATCTGTCTATCTATTTGTTTGTTTATCTGTCAATCTATATGTATATTAATATGTTTATCTATTTATCTAAAATTCTATTTATCTATTTGTCAATCTTTCTTTCTATATATATATATATATATATCTTTCTTTCTTTCTATCTGTCTATTTATCTATCAATTTATCTTTCTATCTATATATTTGTATATCTATTTGTGTATGTATATATACATATATATATTTATTTATTTATCTGTCTATCTATCTATCTATATATCTGTCTATCTATCTATCTATGTATCTGTCTATCTATCTTTCTATTTATATATTTATTTCTCTATCTATAATTCTCTATATATATATGTCTATCTTTTTGACTAACTATCTGTCTATGAAACCATCTATCTATCTGTCAAATAATATCTCAATCTATTTGCCTATCTATCTATCTATCTATCTTTTTGTCTATCAAACACTATCTCTCTTTCAATCAGTCTATCAATATGTCTATACATCTATCTTTCAACCTATCTACCAATCTATCTATCAATCTTTATATATATGTTTAATTATTTGTTTATCAATCAATCTATTTAAATATCTATGTATTTTTCTTTCTATCTCCCTATATATTTGTCTAGCTGCTTATCTATCGATATATTTTTATATTTATCTATCTGTTTTCTATCTACCTATTTATCCATCTATCTTTTTATTTATCTATATATCTATTTGTCTATATATCTATTTATTTATCAGTATATATATATATATATATATCTATATATCTATCAATCTTTTTATCTGTCTATCTATCATACTATCTACATATCTATCTATCTATTTCTCTATATATTAATTTATCTAATTTCATATCAATATGTCAATATATCTATCTATCTATTTGTATATATATTTGTCAATCAATCTATCTATCTATTATATTTGTCTATCTATTTATATATCTATCTATCTATTTGTTATCTTTATGTCTATATATATGTCAGTTTATAAGTCTATTGTTGTGTTTATCGATCTATCTATATAGTAATCAATCTATTTATCTATTTGTCTATCTTTCTATCTATATGTATATTAATTTGCCTCTCTATATATCTAATAATATTTTTATATTCTATTTGTAAATCTTTCAGTCTATCTACATGTATATCTATCTATCTTTCTATCTATATATCTATCTGTCTATTTATCTTTCTATATATCTATTTGTGTATCTATATGTCAATCAATCAATCTATCTTTCTATCTATCTGTCTATCGATTAATAAATCAAATCTTCTTTCATTCAATCAATCTATCTATCAATAAGTTTATCAAACTATTTATCAATCAATCAATCAATCTGTCTATCAATCTATAATATATATATATCTATTTATCTATTTATCTATTTATCTATCTATCTTTTTTTGTAAATTTGTCTGCCTATCAATTTGTCTGTCTGTATAATTATTGGTTAATCTTCTTGGCTGTCTATCTTCTTGTCAATGTGTTTATCTATGTATCTATCTATCTTTTTACCTATATATATTTGTATCTATCTATCTATCTATATGTATATCTATTTATGAATCTATCTATTTCTCAATCAATCAATTAGTCTATAACACTACAAGAAAATATCAATTTAGCTATGAAATTTTAGCCAGGGATGAAACCTTAACTAAATTGCAAGGGATTATCTAAGGAATAGCAAGGGATTGATGATTTTTTTTTATGAAAAAAAATAGCAATGGATTAATGATGGATTATCGAGGGAAAATTATTTGAAAATTCCACCAAAGAAAAGTGGAGGATATAGTGACGGATTTAGCGATGAATTAGCGACAGAAAATTTTTGTAAATTCCACTCAAGAAAAGAATAAATTTTTGCGATGAATTTAGCGATGAGATATCCCTTGCTAATAAAACCCTTGATTTAGAGATGAAATTTCTCTTGCTAATAAAATTCTTGATTTAGCAATGGATTTCATGACGGATATTCCCTTGCTAATAAAATCCATGATTTAGAGATGGTTTTATCGATGGATATTCCCTCGCTAATAAAATCCATGATTAATCGATAGATTTAGCGACAGATTTTCCCTTGCTAATAAAATCAATGATATAGCGAGGGATTTAGTGATAGTTTTTCCCTTGCTAATAAAATCTATTATTTAGCGATATATTTTTCCTTGCTAATAAAATCTTTGATTTAGCCACGGATATAGCGATGAATTCTCCATTGCTAATAAAATCCTTGATATAGCTATGGATTTCCCTTGACAATAAAATCCTTGATTTAGCGACAAATTTAGTGATAGATTTTCCCTTGCTAATAAAATCCTTGATTTAGCGACATATTTTTCATTACTAATAAAATTCTTGATTTACTGATGGATTTATGTTATGGAGTACTCCCCCAAAATTATTTTAAAATATGAAACTAATATTTTAACATTTGAAAAAAAAGCACCGAACTATAAATAAATTCGAAACCATTGCACTCGAACTCATAACTCCTAAACTACCCTCGCCTCTCTCTCATGTCCCTCGCCCTCGTTCACTCCCCTGGCCCTCACCCTTGTCCTTTCCCCTGCCCCTCACCCTTTACCATTTGCTCCTCGTCCTCACCCTTGCCCCTCACCTGTCACCTCTTGCCCCTCACCCATCACCCCTCGCCCCTCTTCTCTCACCTCTCTCCCTTCACCCCTCTTTCCTCACCCCTCTCCCCTCACCCCTCTCTACGAACTCTATCGAGATCCATGGTGGAGCTCAGTTGAGCTTTGTCGTGGAGTTCTTGGAGAGGGGCATGGGGCTAGGAAGAGGGGTAAAGGCGAGGGGCAAGGGCGAGGGGTAGTGGAGAGGGGTGAGGGTAGTTTATGACTATGAATTCAAGTGTCTAGATTTTTTATTTTTTTATGTTTGGTGTCTTTTTTTGTATATTAAAAGATCATTTTAAATTTTTTAAATATTTCAGGGGATACCCCAAAATATAATTCCACCTTAAAATAATAACACTGGTGAATCTTTAAAATAATACAAACTTATTAATGACTCATATCTTAACAACATAGTTCACTCAATCATCTTCTAAATCGATTTCATATCATAGGACGTGAATGACTCATTTCAATGATGAATCTTTAGTTACCCATTTCTTTGATTGAACAAGCTTCTCTACCCAAGTCGCTGCTTATAGAATTCAGTTTGTTCGCGTACTTCATTATCTATTTTGAGTATTCAAGTTGAAAGGTTTGTTTTTAGTATTCAAGCTGAAAGGTTCATTTTTAGTATTCAAGCTGAAAGGTTCATTTTAAGTTTTTAAGTCTAAAGCTTTGTTTTAGTATTAAATTTAAATTTAAAAAAAAAATAAGTCCACCAAATCTTACACTCGAGGTGCAGCTTAGCATTCTTCTGACATTTAAAATCATTTTGTTCCTTAAATTTCACTATCAATTTCAGTTTTCATTGGGTTATGTTTACCCCATAATTTCACAATCTGCACAATTTTTTAAATCGTATCTATATACGATTGTTTATGAACTGTGATTTTCATTGGATCTTATTTTGTCCCATCTGAAAAACTTGTTATTCCATTTTCTTTGGATAGAATCAATTAATTCTATGTCACTATTGTTTTCATTTAAACTTTGATTGTTAAATTATTTTGTAGAAGTTTGTAATCAGTTCAAGAATACTTGATTGATTTAGTTCTGATGACTGATTTTTTTACTAGTCATCCTGACTTTTCCCTCTTAGATTATGATTAAGGTTATCTATTTATGGAATATTTTATTTTTGGTAGATTTTATTTGGTTTATTTTTCGTTAATTATTTAAATAATTCTGCAAAATAATCAAAATCAAGCTAATTTTTTCCTGTTATTTGTAATCCCCTCAATGTTGTTATGGTCATGGTCATTTTCTGTCTTATAGTCTTTTCAACTGATGGTTGTTAGCAGTACAATAGTATGATGGACATGAATGATATTTTAGCCAATCCTGCATCGCCCATGGTTTCAGCAATAAAGATTGCGATTTATGTATGGGGGTATAATATGAGTTGGCAAACAGGAAGAAATGAAAAAGAGTGTCAATTGCAATTACCAAAACCACTTCGTCTAGAGCTCTTTGAATTCCCAGCTAGTGACATTTCTCGGTGGTTGGATAGATCATGTGGCAAAGAGCATATTGCAGCTGTGGCTTCTGATGGGTCACTATTTACATGGGGTTTACTTTCTTTTTCTTTATTAAGATATTTCTACAAATAATTCATTTTTTTTGTTAGCTAGCAAAACAATGTGGAGGTCGAAAATTTTGTTCATGTTGAATTATTGAATAGAAATGTCCCATACATTTTATTAATCTAAAATGTGAATACATGATACAAAAAAATATATGGAGTGTTTTTATACAAAACAATTTACTAATATTAAATACAAGCTGAAATGTAACAACATATTTGAAATTAAATAAAATTAATATGATAATCTAACATATTTATTTAAACTAATGCATACATATCTAAAATACAAGACTTTAAAACAAAATAAAAATTATAACTCAATTAGAGTTTTTGTTATATATCTCAAGATTGATTTGTGGTAGGACTATCAGCAATAAGGATTAATTATCATATATATATTTTTAATGCAATGATAATTTGTATTAAGTTCTTTGTATAATCTTGAAAGATTTAAATGGAAGGTATATATTTGGCTTGTTAATTTTCATAGTAAAATTAAATAAGATGAAAGTAGAAAAGTATATTTTTTAAGAAAGTATGTGATCAAAAAATGTTATCATTTAATTTCAAGTATTATCTTATGGTTCATTTATACTTGTATCTAAAAATATTGATATGTTTTTTATTGTCAATAAATAATTGGTTTATTAGAAAATATGATCAACTAGATTCTGAATAAATATGATTAACTAGAATCTGAATAATTAGTCATTTTTATCACTATAGTTTTATAATTGTTGGATATTTAAATTTTTTAATTATTCTTTTATATTAGAAGATTCAACAAAAATATCAATGATAGCTTAAAGATTGAGCCTTGTTTTAATTAGTGTCTTTGGTAATTACTTTGATGCATACCTTTTATTTAACAAGATAAAATAAATGGGTAGCCTATATCATCAAATAATATAACATTAAATATAATAGTTGAATAAAACTACAACACATATTTATGATTAGTTTTTCCCACCATCTCACTCAAAATTCTTGGGTTATACATTTAGTAGGAGTCAATACTCATGTTTTAAGTGATCACATTCGGTTTTGTTTAGTCTTAAGTCTTTAATATTGTTTTAGGCTTTTAGACAGTGACATTGTTCTATTGACCATGGGGCATGACAATGCTAATGTTGTTCTTTTTTTGTCATGTATTTTTTTGTATATGAGTTTTGTTAGAATGATGAGATGGACCATGAGGTATATTTATTCCTCTACTATCAATAAGAAAAAGTGACATCACATCAAGTAAATAATATTTATTGATTATGAGGTATATCAATGAGAAAAATGTACTACAATTTCTTATCATTCACAATATGAGAATGTTAGGAGCAATATTTGTCATCTGATTCAGTAAGATATTTAGGGTTTTTGTAGGATTATTATACATGATAGTTTGAGATATTTTATAATTTTTATTAATAATTATATTAGATATATATTATTTTTTTATCATCTGTTATCATTCTCTCTCAGATTCATCTCATATTTTTCCTCGACTTATATATGTTCCTTGGGATTAGAGTAGATAAGATTTTTCCATAACATTAAGAATATAGCGATTGGTAAAGATATCTCAGGGTGTGTATCCGACATTCCTATAGTACTAGATATATATAGTTATTGATTTAAGAACAAGTTTTGAAATTTTGTTTATGATCATAAATTTAATGGAAAATAAAAACGTAGTTTGATTGTAACATGAAAATATTAAGATGATTAGAACATTATGTGCGACGTATGAAAAGAACATTATGTATTAATGTCAGTGTCATTTGTCTTTATGGAAAATGTATGGTGTGTCAGTGTCATTTGTTTCTCTTATTGAACCTATGTGTTTGGATGAATTATAAAAGTTAAAACATAAATTGAATTTTGAGATTGTATTTGCTAATGCTAACCATAAAATTTAGTTTATAGGACAAAAAATGAGTATCATAATAATGGTCATAAACATGAACCAAATATTATCTCTGAGTGGTTTTTGATTTTTTAAGCATCCTATTTTCCAACTAATTTAATGGGGGTGTATGAAAAGAACAAGAGGTAATCCTAAAGCAAGTTGTATGTTGCAATAACTCTGTTCTCTTTGTTTAGGCCATAAATTATTAGTGAAGATTTTAATGTTTTAGTAAGAATGAAAGAATAATTAGTGAGGAAGGGTGTTAATCTATGTTCTTCTCTAGAATTTGTAGCTTGTGTAGTAGGATGTGAGTTAGTATGTTTGAATGTTTTTGATAATTAATTCACTTTGTATAATTAGAGAAAGGATAGTCACAAGATGTGATTTTTACTTGATATAATGTTATGTAATATGTAATGATTAGATAAATAAAGTATTTCACCACTCATTCATCTCAATAGTGCCATTTGAAACTTATTTTAAATGTATAATGTGCTAGTGTCGTTTGTCTTCCTTAGTAAACCTAAATATCTGAATGAATTGGAAAATTTAAAACATAAACTGAATTTTGAGGTTGTCGTTGCTAATGCTAACCATAAAAATTAGTTTATGGTACAAAAAATGAGTAGGATAATGGTCTTAAATATAGACCAAATATTATCTCTTTCAGTAGTTTTTGATATTTTGAACATTCCACCTAATGTCCTCTCTGTCTGAACTATAAATTATTAGTGGAGGTTTTAATGTTGTTGCAAGAGTAGAAGAAAAATTAGAGGGTTTTAATTTGCATTTCTCTCTAGAATTTGTGAATTGTATAATAGAATATGAGTTAATATATTTGTAAACCTTTAATAATAAATGAAAATGGTTTAATGAGAGTGTGGATAGTCATCGAATGTGATTCTAATTAGATTTCATAATACATAATATGTAATGGTTATATAAATGAAATATTTTATTAGTTATGCATCTTAGTAGAGTAAATTTGGATATTACACATTTGATCTTTAAAGTAAAGGACTAATAGGGAACATCAACATGAGATGATTTATTTTTTTGAAAAGCATAAGATGTTTAATTAGATATCATGTGCTAGCACTTATGCAATGAATTAGAAAGCTGAACGAAAGAAATAATATTTAATTGCGATAATTAAGGCATTTCTATTACATATGAGTGTTCTTAGTTATTTTTGAAAAGAAGTGGTGTCAACAAATAAATTCTTATTCAATTGGATGTTGTTTTTAGTATTCTTAGATTGTAGCTAATATTAATTTTTATATTTATAAGAGGTTTTTTTATTTTTTGCTTAAGATTTTTGAGTGTATTTATTTTATTTAAGATTTTTTTAGATAGTGAGAAGATGACTATTTGTGTTTTAAAGTCTACTTTTGTTAAGTACTATAATACATAGAAAAGATATATATGTTACTTATTAGAGGCCATAGAGATTATTATGAGTGTGAATATAATATTCTTTAATGATAAATTATTTTCAAATGACTCTATCTTAGAGCTATTTGGACTCCATAGTGATAAGATTATTTCATTATAGTGTAACAATTATTTTAACTTCTATCTTTGCGTCTGATACTAATAGCAAAATTAATTTTGAAGAGAGTAGTGATGCTTTTCTTTCAAGTAAGAAAAGGAGCATAGTATGAGTGTTCTATTGTGATATACTTATTTATTTGTAGTGTAACAACTAGTTTAACTTCTATCTTAGAGATTTATTATGATGCTTTCTGCTAGGAAAAGGAACATAGTATGATTGTCCTATTGAAGAAAAAAATGAGAAATTTTTGAAAACTTGATGATCTCGACCTAGAGGTATGTACTTGATAGATATATCAATAACCTTTCTCATATTAGACTTGCCCACATTAGATGATTTAATTTGAAATAGTGAATTGGACCTTCCTATTATACTATAGAAAAAACTAAAGATATGTTCTGTTAGGCACTTAGTATTACTTATATTTTCTTATTTCTATTTTGATATTATATATTTTAATTTTTTGTCCTTACTTAATAATTACATGATCCTTGATATTTTTTTTATGATTATTAGTCATTAAAGTTGATATATTATGTTAGTTGAACTTAATGCAATGACATCTAATTATACTGATGATTTTATTTTGAAATTTTTCAGTAAGATTGCAATAGAATGGAATTTGGCATTTTCATTGAAGACTAGAATTGAATTGAAGGTTGATAGACTGAATGCTAAGTTGATAGCTAAGAGATATATACAAAAAAAGAATGATTATTGGGATATGTTTTTTGTGACTAAGGTGATTGCTATTAGATTATTATTTATTATTATTATATGTTTTATGTAGATTGTATATCAATTAAGTATGATGAATATATTTATTCATAATGATTTTAAGGAAGAGGTGCTTATACATCATTCGTCAGAATTCACTATTTTATGGAGCATATACATGATTGGTTGACTAGAAAGGGTATTATTAGATTGAAATAATTTTATAGGGTATAGTTTAATATATTCTCTTTAGCATTCATTACTTTTGATTATATGAGATATGTGTTAGGTTATTCTTATTTATATCAAAATAAATCAAGAGGATAAGATGTGAAGTTATTAATGTATGTTGATATTTTGATTATAGATAATTATCATATGGGGTATATTGAAATTGAAATAGTTCATATAAGTTGAGTTCTAAATAAAGAATTTGAGATATTTCATGAGTATTGCGATATAATTTCTCCTTTTGAGGAGAATTACTTAAAATAAAGAATTTGATATGATTGAATCAGAGTGTAATTTCTTCTTTAAATATTTCATGAGTATTTGATATGATTGAATATAAGTTGAGGAGAATTACTTGTTTCTCAGTTGATTCTATTAGACAAAGTATAATTGTATGAAAGTTGAACAACCTGATAATGATTAGAGAGTAATACTCAGATTCACATAGACATATTAATATGTGTATAGTTCTTATGATTTTCATGGTTGTAAAGAGTATTCTAGAACATGAGATATCACTTATAGATGAGTGATATAGTCGGATAGAGGTTTACAAAAATTCTAGTTGAACTCAAATGATTAAAAGGAAAATATCTATTATATAATTTTATATTTTTTTATAGAAATTTTATTTCTTAGAAAAGTAAGTGGTATATCATGATTTTTAGATTTAATGTAGATACATAGAATGTATTTATGAAATTAATTGCTTATGAGATCCAGTGGATCAAACATTTTTTTGGAAGAGTTCTGTTTACTAATTTAGATGTTTATAATGCTTTATTATAATAATTAGACAACTTGATATTGATGCTTATTTGATATTCAATGACTAAATAAAATATATTTAGATTGAGTGTATTTTAATGAGAGAAAATCTAGGATAATTTGAAATTAATTATATACATACATATCAATGAAAAAATTATAGATATTTCATGAATGTGCTCAAACAATAAGGTTTTTTTCTCTTTTTCGAGTTGAGAATTTGTGACATATACATGCTAGCTTAAAGTGGTTATGTTTGAGGTATAATTTAATGTGTAAGCATATTTTTTTATTTATTTTCTTTCTTGTTAGATCTATATATTGTATAAGTGCACATGACATGTGAGTTATCACAACTATATATATATATATATATATATATATATATATATATATATATATATATTAATTTTTAAAAATAATGAAAATATATATTTATTTTTCCTTTTCTCCTTCTCTCCCTAGTTATAACCGAAACTCATACCAGTTTTTGGCCATAATAGTGATGAATCAAGCATTGTCATTGTTGATAGTACCAATTAATGCTAGTCATTGATGGTGTTGGGTAATAATCAATGATTGTTGCTGGTTAATGGTGATTACTCTATGTTGGGCAATTGTGCTTCCACAGTTATGATTTTAAGATACAGAAGAAGAAAGAACAACAAAAAAAACAAACGATTTATATTCAATCCACAATCCAAGCATGAGAAAAAAAATAGAATAGGAACCACAAAAGAAACGCACGAAATAACGTGGTTCACTAGTTGCTCAGTACAACTAGCTACATCCACCAAAAAATGCTTATGCATTACAGATTAAACCAAATCAGAAGTCTTACAGTATGTGCAGTGCAGAAATAGTCATGGTAAATTACACAGAGAGAGATAGAGAGAGAGAAGATGAACAGTTCCAGATCACAAAAACTATAACCCAAAAAAATAAAATAACAACATTTTATGTTAACACTTTTTTTGTTCAATTAACCGGAGCGGGTTAAATCATCAGACAGGTCAGGGTTTGCTTCAAAAATTTCTTCGACCATGACCGGATAATGGGATCTTCGTTATTGTGCTACTACTGTATTCCCGGTCTTTTAATATTTAATTTCCTGCATTTACATGAAAATATTAAAACAGAAATATTTGGTTATACAAACAGATTATCAAAACAAAATATATACAACACTCTAGGTTAAAGTAAATAGTGATGTTTGGGCCCTGTTATGTTTCATATGTGATATCAATTTGAAATGTTGAATAATAATGAATCATTTCATTTTTTTCAAACTTAAATATTTAATATAAAAAATTATTTGGAGCTTGAAGTAATTGGTATGCTTCTACTTGTATACATGTTATTTTATGGGAATTGAAATATATACACGATAACATATGTTTTCTATTTTCTCATTTTATTTCATAGGATTGTATATGATATTTTAGGATATTGATGGGCTGTTCTACAAAATCAAAAATTAATTGGAAAAATAATTGGACAAAATTGTAGTTTATGCTTGTTTCATTTCTCCCTCATAATAGTCAAACAAATACCCCCTTTACTGTTTTGTTCTTATTATGTTCAAGTGAACTCGTTCATAACTTTGCACATATTTAGGCTTTTATATGTTCAGATATTTAATTAGGTAATAATGAATTTGGTCACTTGGGTGATGGCACTGAAGAGGGTAAAATGCACCCATGAAAAGTGAAGCAGTTAGAGGCAGAGTTTGTAAAATCTATGTTATGTGGAGCGCATTGTACTACTGCAATTGCAGAACCTTGTGTAAATGGTGGTACCATCTCGACGAGCAGATTTTGGGTTTGGGGTCAAAATCAGGTAGGGCATAGTCAGCTCTAGTATGTTTCTTTTGTGACCCATGAATGTTTGAGTCAATTTGCGTGCACCTCGACTAATCCTAGGTAAGTATGAGTTAATAGATTTCCCTCAATAAAAGGTACGATTCAAACCTATGATCTCATGTATATATTGTATTCCCGAGCTCGTTGCTCGCCCTTACCATCTGAACTAACCCGTGGCAGTTGTAGGACATTAACTCATGAGTATGTGATTCACTTCAATAGTTACTAATGATATACGAACCCAGAAATTTGTGATTGAGAATTTTCATGTTCCATGTCCTTGTGTATTAATTCATATTATTATATGTATTTCCATCTTCATCTCCATCTTGATGAAATTTACATGCAGCAGTAACAGTGACATTAACGATAGCGATGGCAGTGGAAGCGGCGGCAGTGGTGGCGGTGGCAATAGCAGGGGCTATAATGGCGGCGGCAGTGGCGAGAGTGGTGTGAGTGGCGGGAGCGGCAGTAGTGGGAACAGCAGCATTGGAGGTAGCAGTAGCTGCTGCAGTAGTAGTTGCACCGGAAGCAGCGGAGGTAGTGGCGGTAGTGGTGGTAGTAGTGGTTGCGTAGAAAGCAGCGGCAGCAGTGGCAGTAGTGGTGGTAGCAGCGGCTGCACCAAAAGCAGCGGTAGCACCGGAAGCAGCGAAAAAGGAGGCAGCAGCAAGAGCAATGGGATAAGTAGCAGCAGAGGCAGTGCCAGCTGCGGCATGCAACGGTAGCACCGCCAGGGTTGGTAGCGGCCAGCGGCGACAGCAATGACGGCGGCAATGTTGGCATCAGTGATAATGACAGCAGTAGAGGCTGCGGTGGCAACGACGATAATAGCAGTGGTATTGGCAGCGACAGCGGTAATGGTAACAGTGACAGGAGCGGTAGCGAGAGCAGCAACAACAGCACGAAATGAGGTATATACGTATGAATAAAGTCAGTAAATACGTACATATAATATTGTAGTATTTTATGTACATATAAATATATGTAGAAAGATTTAAAAATAGACAGATACACATATAAATAAATAGATAGACAGATGGACATTTAGATAGATAAATAGATAAGATTGAATGATAGCCATATAGATATATAGATTGACACATAGAATGACAGATAGATGGATTGATATAAAGATAGAGAGATAAACAGATAGATTGATTGATAAAAAGATAGAGAGATAAATAGATAGATAGATATACAGATAGAGATATAGAATGACTAATAGCATATAGACAAATTCAAATACTTAAAAATATATAGATAAACATATATATTGATAGATATATAGTTAGATAGAAAGATAGATAGATAAAACAATAAATAGATATACACTTAGAAAGATTGAAAGATAGATAAATATCTAGAAAGTTACATAGATATTTTGATAGATAGACATATAGATAGATACACAGATAGAAATATACATAGATAATCAAATAGATAGAAAGATAGATAGATAGATATATATATATATATATATATATATATAGATAGATAGATATATAGATAGATAGATAGATAAATAGATACACAGAATTATGGATATATTGATCGACAAATTGTTATATATATATATATATACAAAGTGATAATTATATATATAGAAAGATTAATTGATATACAAATAGACATATAGATAGATCGACATATAGAAAATAAAAAAATAGACAGATAGATGGATAGTTAGAAATAATGATAGATAGATTAATAGATTGATAAATAATAGAGAGATAGAGATAGACAGATTGATAAATAGAGCAATAGACAAATAGAGATAGTGATAGATAGATAGATAGATAGACACATAGACTGATAGATAGATATACAAATTGAAAGTTATTTAGATACATAGATATAGAGATAGATAGATAAATAGATAGACATTGAGAAATGGAAAAATATATAGATAGAGAAATTAAAAATAGACTAAGAGAAATACTTAAATAGATAGATAGACAAATAGATAGATAGACATATAAATAGATATATAGTTATATATATTGATATGATAAATAGATCTACAAATAAAGATATAAATAGATATATGCATAGATAGATATACATATAGACAGGTATATAGAAATCTAGATAGCCAATTAAATAGATATACTCAGTGATAGATAGAGATAGAGATAGATAGATAAATAGGTATGTATATAGATAGATAGATAGATAGATATACAAATAGATAGACATAGATATAAAGGTTGATAAACATATAGAAATAAAGAAAGAAAGATAGATAGATAGACATATAGAATGAAAGATAGAGAAATAGATAGATAGATAAATGTATAGATAGATATATAAAATGAAAGAAAGAAAGAATGATAGATAGATAGATAGACAAATAGAGAGATAAAGAAATAGGGTAATAGACTAAAAACTTATAGAAAGATTGATTGATTGATAAAAAGTTAAATAGATAGAATTATAGATAAATAGTTAGATAGATAGATAGATAAGCAAATATATAGAATGATAGATAAATGGATATGTAGATAGGAAGATAGGTAGATATACAGATAGATAAATAATTACAAAGATAGATAGACAAATAGTTAGATAGGCAGATAGACAATTACACTGATATACTGATATGCAGAAAGAAAGTTAGATAGTTAGATAGATATATAGATAGATACATAGATAGGAAGAAAGATAGATATATAGTAAGATAGTAAGATTATTAGATATATTGATAGATAGATTGATAGATAGAAATAAAGATAGATTAATATAGACAGATATACACATAGGTAGATAGGTAGATAGATAGATAGATAGATAGATAAGGACAAAGATTAATAGAAAGATAGTTAGATAAACAAATAAATAGATTGATAGATAGACTGATATGCTGACAGACTGAAAGACTGAAAGAAAGTTATATAGTTAAACAAATAGATAGATAGATAGATATAGAGATAGAAAGATAGACAAATAGATAGTTAGTTAGATAGTTATATAGATAAACAGATATATATATATATATATATAATGATAGACAGATAGATAGACATATAGACATATAAATAGACAGATAGATATACAGATATATAGATACATATTCAAATATATAGATAGATAGATAGACAGACAGATAGATAAATAAATAGATTGATAGATATATAGATAGAAATATAGATATTAAAATAGACAGATAGAAAATAGATAGATTGACAAAGAGATAGACAGATACATAGATAAAAAAATTTACAGATAGACAGATGACCTGATAAATAGATATATTGATGCATAGATATATCGATAGATAGATACATAGATAGAAATAAATATTGATAGACAAATAGTCAGATAGATAGAAAGACATATAAATAGATAGACACATAGATACATAGCCACATAGATAAATAGACAAATATATAGATACATAGATAGACAGATAGATTAATATACAAATCAATAGATAGACTATAAGGCAGTTAGATATTTTAACTAAGAGATAGATTAATAGATTGATAGATATAAAGAAAGATAGTTATATAGTTAGACAAACATATAGATATAAAGATAGATAGTTAAATAGTTACATATATTAAAATATATACATATAAATAGTTAGATAAATAAACAAATAAACATATAGATATTTAGACAGATAGACAAATAGATTGATAGATAGATTGATTCAGTTTCATATAGTTAGATTGATAAATAGATAGATAGACATATAGACAGACATACAAATAAAAAGATAAATAGATAAATAAATAGACTGAAAAACTAATATATAGCTAGAGAGATAGACACATAGATAGATAGAAAACTAAATAGTTAGATAGACAGCTAGAAAGATAGATATATAGATAGATAGACATGTAGACACATAGACACATAGACAAATAGATAGATAGATATATAAAGATATAAACACTAAGATGCATAGACTAATAGATAGATTCATAGATAGACAAACACAACTATAGATTAAAGATATATAGACAAATATACAAATAGATACATAGACATATAGATACATAAACATATAAAGAAATAGATAGAAAGATAGATAAATAGACACATATACAAATAGATAAATTAACAACTAGACAGATAAATATATAGATAGATAAATAAATAGATAGTAAATAACTAGATAAATAGATAAACAGATAGAAAGATAGACAGATAGATAGATAGGCAAATAGACAAATAGATAGACAAATATATAGATAGATAGATAATAGATCAATAGAGAGATGATATAAAGATAGACAGAAATATAGATCGACCAATAAATACACAAATATATAGATAGAGAGATAGACAATTAGAAATATATATAGATTGATAAACTAACAGATAGGTAGATAGACAGATAGATTGATAAATAGATATATAAACATATTGATAGATAGATAGATAGAATGATAGAATGAAAGATATATTCAGAGATATAAGATAAATAGATAGATAGATAGATAGCTAGACACATAAAAAAATAGATATATAGATAAACTAATAGACAAATAAGACAGATAAATAATTAGACAGACAGAAAAATATGTAGATAAGCAAATATATAGATAGATAGATAGATATATATATATATATTTATAAATAGCTAGTAAAAAAGATAAATAGAAAAATATAAAGTTTGACCGATAAATTATTAATTAATAAAATAGATAGATAGATAATAAGATAGAAAGATAGATAAATAGACAAATAGACAAATAGACAAATAGATGGTAGATAGGTAGATATTAGAGATATAGATATATAGATAGATAGATATCTTGTTAGATAGATAGATACATTCATAGATAATTAGATAAGCAAATAGACTGAAAAAAAATATATAAATTGATAGACATATAGATATATAGAAAGGAAAACAGACAGATAGATAGATACATAAATAGACAAATAGACAAATTAATAGTAAGATAGATAGATACTTAGATAGATAGATAAACATATAGACAGATAGATAGATAGACATTTAGATAACTAGACACATAGACAAATAGAGAGATGAACAAATTTACATACAGATAGATAGACATTTAGATAGATAGATAGGCAAATAGATAGATAAATAGATAAATTGATAGACTGATAGAAAGAAAGAAAGATATATATATAGTTAGAAAGAAAGATAGATAGATAAATAGATAGATATATATATAAATAGACAAATAGATAGATAGATAGATAGATAAATTGAAACATAGACATATTTTTAGATAGACATATAAATAGATAAATAGATAGAAAGATACATAGATAGATTAGTAGATAGAAATTTAGAAAGATAGATATACAAAAAGAAAGATAGATAGATAAATATAATCATAGATAGATAGATAGTTAGATAAAATAAAAGACACATAAATAGAAAGATAGTTAGATAGATAGATAGTTAAATATATAAATAGATAGATATAGATATATATATATATATATATATATATAGGTAGATAGATATAGAGATATATAGCTAGCGAGATAGTTAGATATCTAAAATAATAGATAGACAGACAAATAAAAATTTAGATAGATAGATAGATATATATATATATTGATATATAAATAGACATATAGCTAGATTGAATATTAGGTAGATAGAAAGAAAGATAGTTAGATAGTTTGGTAGATAGATAGTTAGATAGATAGATGATAGATAGATAGAATGATAAATAGTTAGATAGTTACATAGATAAATAGATAGATAGATATATAGATCTATAGATAGATAGACATATAGATATGTATATAACTAGCCAGATAGATTTATCGCCAAATAAATAGACATACAAATAGAAATATAGATAGATAGATATACAGATAAATAGATAGAATGATAGACAAATATATAATTTGATAGATAGTTAGACAAATAGATTGTAATATGGATAGAAAGATAGATAGATAGATAAAAAGATAGATAGATATAGAGATAGATAGGCATGTAGACACATAGACATATAGAATAATAGATACATAGATATAAAGACAGATAGACACAAAGATACATAGACTGATAGATAAATTCATAGATAGAAAAATATACTTATAGACTAATAGACAAATAGACGAATAGATAATTAGATAAATAGACAAATAGACACATAGATAGATAGTCAGATAGATAGATAAATAGATAAATATATAGATAAATAAATAAATAGACACATATAAAAATAGATAAATAGAAAATTAGGCAGATAGACACCAAGATATATAGATAGATTCATACATTAATAGTTAGATAGATAGAAAGATTTATAGATAGATCGATAGAAAAATAGATAGACAAATAGTTTGAAATAGAGATAGAAATTCAAATAGATAGATAAATAAATAGATAGATAGATAGATATAATGATAGACAAATATATGGATGAACAAATAGACCGATAGAGAGATACACAGATAGATAGATAGACATATAGGTATATAGGAAAATAGATAGATTGATAAATAGATAGATCAATAAATAAAGAAATAAATAGAAATACAAAGAGATAGATAGATATATAGTTAGATAAACATATTGATAGATAGCTAGATTCTATCTATCTATTTATTTATCAAACTATCTATCTATTTATACAATAATCTAATTTTCTATCTATAGATCTATCTATCTATTTATCTATCTTTTTATCTAGCTATTTATCTATCTATTTCTCTATCTATCTATATATCTATTTGTTTATCTAATGCCTATTATCTTTCTATCTATCTATTTATTTATCAATTTATCTATCTATATATCTGTCTATCCATCTATATATCTACTTATCCATCTATTAATCTATATTTCTATCTAATGTCAATATATCTTTCTATCTATCTATATAATTATTAATGTATTTATTTGTCAATTTGTCTATCAATCAAACTATCCAACTAGCTATTTTTAAATCTATCTACCTATCTATCTATCTATGAATCAATCAATATATCTATCTATTTATCTATCTATATATCTATCTATCTATATGTGTGTTTATATATATATATATATATATATATATATATATATATATATCAGTCTTTCTATCTATTTTTCTTTCTATCTATCTATCTTATTATCTTTCTAATTATTTATCTATCATTATATCGGTCTATTTATTGTTCTACCTATTTCTCTATCAATCTACATATATATATATATATGTCTATCAATTTGTCTATCTTTTTATTTAGTTTCTATAAGTCTATTTATTTGTTTATCTATATATCTATCTATTTTTCTATCGATTTGTCTATATATTTGCTTATTTATCTCTCTATATATATGTCTTTATTTATATCTATCTATGTGTCTATCTATATATCTACCTATATGTCTATATATCTATCTATCTATTGTCAATATATCACTCTATCTAACATTCTATCTAATTATCTCTCTATCAATTTATATGTCTATCTATCTATCTATCAGTCAAGCTGGCTATCTACCTATCTTTCTTTCTTTCTTTCTATCTATCTATCAATGTATATATCTATTTATCTATCTATCTATCTAAAAATCTTTCTATCTATTTATCTCTCTATCTATTTAATTTCTTTCTATCTCTATCTATCTCTCTATTTATCTATTATCTATGTGTCTATCCATGTGTATATTTATCTTTATATCTATCTATCTATCTATCTACATATTAATTTGTCTACCTATTTTTCTATATTTCATTCAATCTATCTTTCTGTGTATTTATCTTTCTATCTTTCTATCGATTTGTCTATCTATTTGTTTATCTATATTTCTATCTACCTATCTATCAACTATCAATTTATCTATCCAAATATTTATCTCCCTATTTATCAATCAATCTATCTATCTATTTATCTATTTGTCCATCTATATATCTATCTGTCTGTCTGTCTGTTTGTGTGTCTAGCTATCTTTCACTCTATTTGTTTATTTATCTATCTAATTATCTTTGTATCAATCTATCTATCTATATGTTTATCAATCTATCTTTTATTCTAATAATCAATGTCTCTTAATCTGTTTATCAATCTGACTATTTATCTATTTAACTATCTATTTGTTTATATATATTTATCTATCTATATGTGCATCTTTTCATCTATCTATACATCTATCTATTTATCTATCTTTATATTCATCAATAAATTTATCTATCTATATCTATCTATTTATTTTTCAATTGATCTATCTATGTAACTATCATTATGTCTATCTAACTATCTTTAAATCTATCTATCTATCTATTTGTCATCAATCTAGATATCAATCTAACTACTTATTTGTCGATATATATATCTATCTATCTATCTATTTATCTATCTATTTATCTATCTATATATCTATATGTCTATCTATCTATCTATTTGTCTATCTATATATCTATCTATTTATATATCTATCTAATTATCTATCCCTAGATCAATCAATCAATCAATCAATCTATATCTAAATCTATCTATCTAATTATCTATCTATTTATCTATATGTTTATATGTCAATTTATCTATCAATCTACCTATCTAGTTGTCTATCTCTATATTGATCTATCTCACTATCTATTGCCTATCTATCATTCTATCTATCTATTTATATGTCTATTTATCTATCTATCTATAAATCTGTCTATATATCTACCTATTCATTTATTTATCTTTTTCTCTATCTAATGTTAGTTTATTTTTCTGTCTATCTATATATCTATTAATCAATCTAAATGATGAACTTCCTATCAATCAAACTATCCAAGTATTTATTTTTCAATCTATCTCTCTATTTATTTGCATATCTATCTATGTATCAATTTGTCTATCTATCTATTTATCTATCTGTCTATCTATATGTGTATCTATCTATTTATTTTTTATCTATTTTTCTATCTATCTATCTATCTATCTGTCTATATATCTATTTATATATTAGTCTATCTATCATTTTATTTATCTATCTATCTATCTGAATATCTATATATTTATCTATCTATCTATCTATCTATCAATTTATTTTTTTATATGTCTATCCATCTATCTACCCATCTATCTATAAATTTGTCTATTTATCTTCCTACCTATATGTCTATCTATTAGTCTATCTTTTTATCTATCTTTCATCTATATATTTATCTATCTATATGACTACCTATTTGTCTATATATATGTCTATGTTTCTATCTATCTATCTGTATATTTCTAAATCTATCTATAAATATGTATGTATATTTATTTTTATTTCTTTCTATCTATTTGTCTATATATCTATCAATCAATCAATCTATCTATCTATATATTTGTGTATTTATGTGTATATCTATATGTTGATCTATCTTTCTTTTATACTTTTTGTCTATCTATCTATTTGTTTATATATTACCTATCTAGCTAACTAACAAACTAACTATCTATCTATACTATTTATCTATTTATCGATATATTTTTATTTATATATATCTATCTATCTCTCTTTCTATCTATTATCTATGTGTCTATCCAAATTTATATTTATCTATCTATCTATATGTCTCTATCTATATATTTTTTTATCTATTTGTCTATCTATCAATCAATCTATATGTCTAAATGTCTTTCTTTATGTTTATCTATTTATTTATCTATTTGTCTATCTATATGTCTTTCTACTTATTTATATATATGTTTATAAATATATATATATATATATATATATATATATATATATATATATATATATATATATATATAATCATCTATCTATCTTTCTAACTATCTATCTATGCATCTATTTGTATATCAATCTATCTATCTTTCTCTCTATATATCTATATATCTCTCTATCTATTTATGTATATGTCTATCTATCTATCTGCCTATCTCTCTATTTATCTATCTCTCTACCTAATGTCTATATATCTATCTATCTATAAATCTATCTTTGTATCTTTCTATCTATCAGTCAATCAATCTATCTATATGTTTATCTATAGATCTTTCTATCTATCTGTCTATCCATCTCTATAATAATCTAAGTATATAATTCTTTATCTATCTATCTATGTATCTATCTGGTTATTTGTCAATCTCTTTTTTTATCTATATATCTATCTATCTATTTGTATATCTATCTATCTATGTATCAGTCTATCTATCAATTTATCTATTAGTGTATATATCTGACTATCTGTCTATTTATATTTCTATCTATCTGTCTATTTATTTGTCTATGTTTCTATCCATCTATCAATATATTTATCTATCAATTTGTCTATCTATCTTTATATCTATATGTCTATCTATTTATCTAATTATCAAAGAATGTATTTGTATACATATTAGTCTATTTATATGTATATCTATCTGTCTAACTAATGTCTCTATTTCTATCTATCTATAGATCTAACTATCTATCTGTGTGTTTATATATATATATATCTATCTATCTATCTATATATGAATATGTCTATATATTTATATATCTATCTAGTATCTATTTGTCTATATATCTTGTCTATCTATCAATCAATAAATCTATTTTTTTATCTATCTATATGTCTATCTATCAATCAATCTATCTTTCTATCTATCTGTCAATCTATCTATCTATATATCAGTACACACACACACACACACACACACACACACACACACACACACATATATATATATATATATATATATATCTCTTTTTATCTATCTATTTATCTATCTATATATCTATTTATCTATATATATGCCTTCTATCTATATGTGCATTTATATTTCTATCTATTTATCTATTATTTATCTATTATTTATCTATCTATCTATTTGTCAAGTTATCTTTCTATCTATCTGTATATCTATCTATCTATCTATGTAGCAATCATTCTATCTATTTTTTATCAATATTTCTATGAATCTATCTATCAATCACATTATCAATATGTCTATCAATCTGTCTATCAATTTTTCTATCTATATATATATATATATATATATATATATATATATATATATATATATATATATCTATGTGTCTATTTGTTTGACTAATTGTCTATCTATTGTATATATATCTATATGTCTATCTATTCATCTATCTATACATTTAATTATCTATCTATCTATACATCAATCTATATATTTATCTATCAATCTATCAATCTATTTATCTATTTGTCTTTCTGTCTGTCTATCTATTGATCAATCTATATATGTTTTTATCTATCTATATTACTATCTGTATATGCATTATATATCTATCTATCTATCTACCTATCTGTCTATCTTACTAACTATTAATTGATCTATTTATCTTACTTTATTTTTTATCTACGTGTCTATCTATCTATCTATTATCTATGTATCTTTTTGTCTATTTATCTATATATCTATCTAACTAATTATTTATATATATATATCTAACTATATGCCCATCAATTTGTCTATAAATCTATCTATCTATATGTTTATTTTTCTATCTAACTAACTATCTATCTTTCTGCATGTTTAATTAACTATCTATTAATCTATCGATCTATTGATCTATCTGTTAATCTATCTATTTATATATCAATCTAAATATCTATCCATAGATCTTTCAAGTAACCTATTTATCTATATGTATATCTATCTTTCTATCTATGTCTAACTATCTATTTATCTATCTTTATATCTAATGTCTATCTATTTATCTATCTTTTTTTCTTTATGTTTGTGTATCTATATGTCTATATATCTATTTATCTAGCTATTTATTTATACTTATATCTTTCTCTCAATCTAACTGTCTATCAATCTATGTTTCAATTTGTTTAACTATCGATTTATTTTTCTGTCTATCTATTTGTGTATTTATCTATATATATATCTCTTTATTTTCATATCTATCTGTATGTCTGTCTATCAATCTATGTATATATATATATATATATATATATATATTTTTCTATCTATCTATGTATCTATCAGACTATCTATCCGACTATATATAAATCTATTTATTTGTCTATCTATATTTCTATATATTTTTGTATCTATTTGTATATACATCTATCTATATATCTATATTTCAATTTGCCTATCTATCTTTCTATCTATATGTTTATCTATTATTCTATCTATCTATTTGTCAATATATTTGTTTATCTATAAGTCTAACTACCTATTTATCTAAATGTCTATATTTTTATCTATTTATCTATCTATCTATCTATCAAAATAACTATATATTTATCTATCTATATATCTATTTGTCTATATTTTTATTATCTATCTATCTATCTATATATCAAATTTTCTATATTTTATTATCATTCTATCTATCTGTCTATGTTTCATTCTTTTTATATGTATATCTATCATTTAGTCTATTTGTTTATCTATGTATATATATTTATATGTTAGTCTATTTGTCTATCTATTTGTATATCTATGTATTTATCTATCTATTTATCTATCAATATATCTATTTATCTTTCTATCTATCTTTCTATCTCACTATCTATGTATTATTTATCTGTATATCCATTTATCTTCCTATCTTTCTCTCTATCTATCTATCTATCTATTTATCTTTCTATCTATCTATTTGTCTATCTATATGTCTTTCATTTTGCCAATATATCTATCTATCTATCTATTTGACTATATATCTTTCCATTTATTTATATATCTATCTATCTATTTGTATATCTATATGTCTATCTAACTATCTATCTATTTGTCAATCTATATGTCTATTCATGTATTTATATTTGTCTATCTATATGTCTAACTATCCATCTATCTATCCATCTTTTTGTCTATCTATATGTCAGGCTAACTTTCTATCTATCTATTTATCTATCTATGTATCAATAAATCTATATATATGTCTATCAATCTATTTATCAATCTAATTATCAATATGTCTATAAATCTATCTATCAATCTAACTAACTATCTATCTATTTGTCTTTTTATCTATCTGTATATCTATCTATCTATCTACCTATATATATGTCTATCTATACATCTATCTATGCGTCTATCTACTTATCTATCTATCCATCCATTTATCAATCTCTCTATCTATCCATCCATCTATCTATCTCTCTATCTTACTATCTATGGATCAAACTATCTATATATGTGTCTATCTATCAATCATACTAACTATCTATCTATCTATTTGTAAATCTATTTGTCTATCGATCTATCTAAGTATTTGTTAATCAATCTATCTATCTGTATATCTACCTATCTACCTACCTACCTATCTATCTATCTATCTATCTATGGATCTATCTATCATTCTATGTATCTATTTATATATCTATCTATCTATCTATCTGTTCGTTGATCTCTCTATCAATCTATCTATCTATAAGTCTATCTATCTATCTATATATTTTTGTCTATAAATTTCTATATATATCTATTTATCTATCTCTCCTTATATATCTTTCTATCTATCTCTCAGTCTATGTGCCTTTCTATTTGTATATGTATTTTTCAATCTATCTGTCTATATATCTATATATATATATATCTATATGTAAGTCTGTCTATCTATATGCCTCTATATTTGTATATATATATATATATATAAATCTCTTTATCTATCTATCTATCTATTTCTTTATCCATCTATCTATTTATCTTTCTATCAATCTATTTATCTATCAATCTCTCTATCTATTATTTATATATCTATCTATTAGTCTATCTATATCTAACTATATTACTAGTGATCTATCTATCTATCTATCTGTATGTCTATCTATTAGTCTATCTATATTTCTATTTTCCTGCCTATCAATTTATGTATCTATATATCTATTTATCTATCCAATCTAACGCTCAATGTATCTAGCTATCTATCTGTCTGTCTATCTATTTATCTATCTGTCTATCTATATATATATATATATAATTGTGTATAAATCTATCGATCTATCTATCTATCTATTTATAAAAAATCTATATACCTCTACATCTATTTAACTATCTATTAACTATCTATCTTTTTATCTAAATTTTTTATATATTTATCTATCTATCTATATCTATATTTTTCTATCTATCTATCTGTCTATAACTCAATTTATATTTCTGTCTATAAATATGTTTATTTATCTGGCTATCAATATGTCTATCAATCTCTCTATTAATCAGTTTTCAATGCGTTTAACATTTCTTTATTAATCAATCAAAACTATCTGTCTATCTATTTGTATATTTATCTATCTATTTGTTAATCTGTCTATATATATAATTAATCGATCTCTTAATCTATCTATTAATCTATATATCTTTCTGTCTATCTATCTAACTTCCTATCTATCTATTTATCATCCAATATTTAATTAAACTATCATATATTTGTCCTATCTATCTATCTATTTATTTCTCTATCTATATCTATCTATTTGTCAATATATAGGTATGTCTATCTAATTGTCTATTTGTCTATCTATCTATTTGTCTATATATCTATCTATCAATCCATTTGTATGTCTGTCTACCTATCTATCTATATGTCTGTCTATAAGCCCTGTCTATTTGTTATTTATCTGTCGGTATATTTGTCTATCTTAATACAATATATTTGTCTGTCTATCAATCTATCTATCAAATATTGTTTATCTATCTTATATATATATTTGTCTATCTATTTTTTCTATATATCTTTCTTCTGTCTATCTGCTATCAATATGTCTATCTATCAAATTTATCTATCTATTGGTCTAGTATCTATGTCTATCTATATTTATAAATATCTATTTGTCTAACTAATAATCTATCTATCTATCCATCAATTTATTGTTCTATTTATTTATCTCTCTTTGCATCAATCTGTCTGACTATTTATCGAACTATCTATCCATCTAACTATCCATCTTTCAATCAATCGATTAATCAATCTATCCGTATAGATATTTTTTAACTATCTAGTTCTATCTATTTTTCTATCTGTCTGTACATTTGTCTCTCTATCTATCTTTCAATCTATCTTCTATATGTGTATGTTTCTATCCAGTCTATCTTCTTGTCTATCTATCGGTCTATCTATATGTCTATTTGTATTATATATATATATATATTTTTGTCTATGCTATCTATCTATTGACTTTATATCTATCTACCTACCTATCTATCTATCTGTCGATATATATATCTTTTTATCTATCTCTATCTATTTATTTATATATCTGTCTATCTTTGTATCTATCTATATATCTATCTATCTGTCTATTAGTCTATATATCTATCTTTCTATCTTTCTTTCTTTCTATCTTCTATTATTTATCTATAAATCTCTATCAAGTAACAATTTATATCTATCTGTCTATCTATTATCTATATATCTATCTATTTATCTATCTATTATATTATTATCATCTATTTATCTATCTAAAAAACTGTCTGTCTATCTATATATCTTGTCTATCTATCTGTTATCTATTTATCTGTCTATCTATCTATCTGTCTATCTATTATCTGTCTATCTCTATTTGTCTATCTTTTTGTCTACCTATGTATCTATCTATCTATCTATTATCTTTCTATCTATTTATTTGTCTACATATCTATCTATCTATCTATCAATTTATAATCTTCTATCTATTTATCATTTAGTCATCCTGTCTATCTATTTATCTATATATGGTATCTATTATAATCTCTCTAATAATCAATCTTTTTATATTTCTATCTATCTATATATTTATCTAACAATCTATCTATATTTTTGTGTGTCTCTATATCTATTACATATCTATATTTATATATTTACTTTATCTCCTTTTTATATATATATGTCTATCTTTCTATATATATATATATATATATATACTCTATTTATCTTTCTTTCTTCTATCTATCCATTTATCTATCATTCTATAATTATATTTATCCGTCTATCTATCCATATATCTATTTGTTTATTTATCCATCTATTTATCCATCTATATTCATCTATATCCATCTATATAGGTCTATCTAACTATCACCTATCTATCTGTCTATCAATCATCCATCCATCTATCTATCAAATACATCTATCTATCAATCTATCCATTTTCTATTCATATATATCTATATATTCATCAGTCTACCTATCATCCATATATATGTCTATGTCTATGATAATATATCTATCCATTTATCTTTTTATCAATTTATCTATCTATCTATCCTTCTATCTATCCATA
>JAREIK010003625.1:29269-85772 GCA_029783825.1 Sapria himalayana | reverse complement strand
ACGTTGCTACACACATATGACTTTGTGAAAATATTTGATAATAAATAAAAATTAGTCTTTATGTGTTAATTATTTATTGTTTATAGTGTTTTGATAATTAAAATTAAAATATCTTGGTAATTTATGTTTCTACCTTTCACTTGTTGTATGTCGAGACTCGAGATACAACTCTAACATGCACCTAAGAGCATCTCTAAGAGGCTCGGTGTCAGCTTCCTTTAGTTATTTTAAAATTTTTAAACTTTAAAACCAACTCCCTCTGCATCAAGCTATCTATTTCCCATATCTATAATTTCTCTCACCTGATCTATAAGCCCTCGCCAGACTCCAACTCCAAATGGCTTCGATTCTTGAAGCGGCCTCTAGAAGACAAAACTTCTTTCTCCGAAACGTGGATGGTAGTGATGCTGATCAGGAAGAGATTTATCAAAATGTAGGCACCTTTTACCAGTAAGTCATTCCATTAATTTGATTCTGTTCATGTAATGCAATTCAAATAGAACTCATGTGATTGCTTAGTAATAATCATACGTGACACAAAACTATGTGCTTCTGTGATTCCATCTCCATCTCTCATCAGTTTGAAGAACTATAGTTAGGTATCAAACAAAAAGTATGCCCTATTGCTTTGTTTCATGATGGTTTTTATTTTTTGATATGAAGATAAGTTTGGGGGTAGGGAGTTATGAAAGTAATTATGCACCAATGTGATATACTAATGGCGTCGTGCTTCTGGCTGATGGTTTTATCCATTGTTTCTTGAGTATGTTAGATTCAACATGTTCATCTTCACCCTAGTTCATTTCCATTATTTTTGGTCTAATGTCGAACCCATTTCACGAATAATGACATATGTTTTTTGAGATCATTATTATGCAACAATCAATTTTTTTCCATGTTATGATCCTGATGATATAATATACCGCACACTTTTTTATTTTGACTGTTAGGTCATGGCTTCTCCAGATGAGAAAAGGTGTGTTTCATGGAAGGATTTCATCCATGATATTGGGAAAAAATTAAAGAGATAGTTGGGTTTGGAAACCCAATAGGGATGTTGCTGCTATTCATCTTCCTTTCATTAATCTCGAGAAAGCAGATATCATTGCTGATGTTCTCATCGAAAACTCTAACCTTATTCCCATTCATTTAGTGGACATCAACTATCTAATTGATAGCAATGGAAGGAAACTTGTTTTTGGGTTGATCCCTGATGCTGAAACAATCTCTACTCATGGTGAAGAAACTATAAAATTCTTCTCACTTTAATTTATGGTGATATCAAAAGCACATATAACGGCATAAATCACAAGACTATAATTCCTTATCATGTTAAGGTGGATCTAATTGTAGATGTTCCTATTTTTGGAAGGCTTACTCTCCCACTCGAAAAAAATAGGAGAGATACCAATTCCTTATAAACCAGACATTGAAGTTGAGAAAATAAACTTATGGACTATCTCCTTTGACAAAATTGTTGATGTTCTTCACTTGAAAATGGAAAACAAGAATGATTTTGAATTTCATTAATATGGTGATGATATGACATTCATATTGTATTTTAGATGTTATTTTTGAAAGTTAGTTAAAGTTAGTTGAATTGATATCTAAATAGATACTTGTTGGAGTTACCATAAAAAAATAGTTAGTTAAAATAGATAACACAATATTTTATTATATATTTGAGTAGTTATTTTAGGTAGCATCATTGGAGATGCTCTTAGTCCTCTATAGTCTTCTTCTCTCCCTCGACACGAATACATCAAAACCAAATAGAAGAGTAAGCGAGAATTTCTTCAGCCATGAGTTTATTTTCATTTGAGGTACGCTTTCAACCCTAACTCTTCATCTATTATCTTAATGCAAGAGTGTGTTTTGATTCTACAGTTTGTTATTTCAAAATTCTTCTTCTACCCTAATTGTTACCGTATATTTTATTTTCCATAGAAATTAAATATATTTTTGTGTATGTATGATATCATGTATAGTGAAGTTATTACCACAATTATATAAATTTCCATAGATCCTCCTTATGCATGCAATATTAATCTAGATGTTCATGGTAAATCATTAAAAATACCAAATTCATTTATCACCATGGTATGCTTGGATTGCTTATATACAATGATGTGTATACATACTTCATGCATGTCTGTTATATTGCATTCTCATTATATGGATATTGATGTTGCACGGTATGTAGGCTTGATATCCATGATTTTTGCCACTCAGACAATCTTGTGGTCTTGGATGTTAATCACAAAATGGGTGTTGGTGTTTGTGGTGGCAGTGTGTATAACAACTTATTTAATATTACATAATAATTTATGTAAATATGATGAACCCAAGATTAATAACACATAAATATACATAAGTATATTTTACTATATGTATAACTATAAAAATAGTATTCATAACTATATATTAATATACATATATTTAATACATACATACATACATACATACATACATACTATATATATATATAACTATATATAAATGTATTTGACAATATGTATATCAACGTATAACCATATATAAATGTATTTATCTACATCTTTGCCTATACATAACTATATGTCTAAATTTATATAATTACATGAAATCTATATATAACTACATCTACAACATGCATAACTACATTTATAAGTATATGTATAACTATGTGTGCAATCACACATGTAACTATAATTATAATTAAAACATATAACAATATATATATAACTATATGTTTAACTATATATGTATAACTATTTATAAATATATCTATAACTTTATAAAACACTTTATAACTATATTTAACTATATTTGTAACTATGTAAACTATTTTTATACCTATGTTTATTACTATATATACCTATTTTTTAACTATATAATAATTTAATACTATATGTATAATTCTATATAACTATATTTCTAACAATATATACTATACGTATAATAATATATAACTATATAAAATTAAATTTTACTATATGTATAACTATAAAAATGTTATATATAACTATAATTTAACTACATACATATTTATAACTATATGTAAAATTAAATATAATTATATATAACGTTATTTATTACTAACTATACTATAGGTTTAAGAACACGTAACTATAAATAATTGTCTTTTACTATATGTATAACAATAAAAACATTATACATAACTATAGTTAAATATATAATCAACAACATATATTTAATATACATATTATATATAATTCTATATACAATTATATATAACTCTATTTAATATATGTCGTGCCTTGGTGTGATGATAAATATGTTCATCCAAGGGTGTTAGGTCTCGGTTTGGAGGTTTTTAATATAACTTTTCTGATTCTTGGGGATAAGATTGTTAATATATTGAATTCTCTCTGACTCCATACTAAGCTAGAGCCATGTGCAGTGCGTATGACCTTTATTTAGTTTTATTTGGAAAGTTTTTTACATTTTTTTAGAACAAAACTATGACCAGAAAAAATTAATTTCTTTGGTGCGTGGAAGCTCTTCACCATGCCCAATTGGATGCCATCCTAGTAATCACATCTTTCGTCAGCAAAAGAAAATTGAGAAGTATTGCTCTATGTCCAGCAAATGATTAGATCTTTGTCACCAGGTTATCGACTTATTTTCACCATTAGAGTACATGTTAGTTCTATGCCATTGCAACAAAATTATGTGCATTTGTAATCTTGTTTTTGTTATCATCAAAAAGCTACTAGTTGGTTAAGAAGGAAATTATTTGAATAATCTTCCTCATTTGGAAGAAAGAAATATTCTTTGAACAATCCTCAAAAATGTTATTTTATTTTCTATGTAAAAAGAAATATCTTTAAGTTTGATAATTGCATGGGTCAAGTATTACTTTTTATGAAGCCATAATGCACAACAGCCTTATGGTTAGTTGAACTAAAAAATTTATGGACATGTTTGACTCCCTCTATCAATGCCTATTCCTCTCTTTTGGTTATTGGGGCTTGCATCTACCAATGCTTAGAGATCATAAGATTAGTTGAAGTGTTAATCTAGCTTGAGAAACCCATGGCTTAAACTAGGTAATATTTTTTATGATTTAAATGTATGACTGAATTATGTTTTATGTGTGAAAAACATCTTTTTATTATTATTTGAAATGTCAAGTTTGTAAAAATAAACTATACAACATAAAAGAATGGGGAGAAAAGAAATAAAATATATATTTTAAAATATTGGTTAAGAGAGAATAAAATTGAATTCATGAGAAGTGTCTTATATATCTTTAATAATCATGAAAATAGTTCAGAATGATTTATTCATAGCTAATGCTACTTTATTATTATTATATACAAAATATTAAATTAAAGCAGTTATCAATCTTTAAGTTTGTTATTAATAAAATTATGAGCTCTCATCATAATTTTTATTTGATGGTTTTTAATCACTCATCACAAATGGGTAAATATGAAAATCTCATGTTTATTAGATGTGTGTTTATACAAAAAAAATAATTTATATTATGGTCTATTATTATAGAGACCCAAAAATAATAATAATATTCAAATAATCAAAAATATTATTACCTATCTATAATTATATATATATATATATATATATATATATATATATATATATATATATCTATCTATCTATCTATATATCTATATAATAATATATTTATATATAGATTGATTAATTTATATCTTGATAGACCATAAATATCTTGCATAAAATAATATCTATCTTGACATATTAGTTTTTTTATAATAATATATATGATTATTACATAAAATAATCTACTATTACCTATATATATATATATATATATATATATATGATTAATATATATGATTAAAAGTGTGAGTGGTTTGATCCTACACATTCATTACATATATATATAATAATTTAAACACAGATAGACAGAATCATTACCTAAATAGCTAGATAGATAGACATATAGTATTATTATAATGCTTGCAAGATAGTATTATTATATATATGATTATTATAATAATCATAAAATAATAGTATTATTTTAAATACTTTTATAATAATAATCATATATACAATTTAAAATATTACTAAAAAGAAATATCTATTAAATATATATGATTAAAAGTGTGAGTGGTTTAATCATATCAATATGTCTATTTAAATCTACTATTATATATATGACTTCAAATTATTATAATGATTGTTACATAAAAAGAAATATTATAATAATCTACTATTACCTATCTATTTTATGTAATGATTGATACATAGATATTTAAATATTATTATAGTATTATTAAAGTGTGAGTGGTTTGATCCTACACGAAATGTGAGTACAAAGAATCATTCGGATTATAAGCTAATAGATGTTAACCATAAACACAGATATAATCGATATGAGCCATTTATTATGGTAGTTCAAGCCACTCAAGTATATTATTATCATATCCAAGTTTATCTCATGATATGAGTGACTGGTGAATGATTTGCAAAATCAAAGCTCGATCAATTTTTGAAGTACTAATAACTCAAGAAAGAAGTACAAACTTAGCTATTGCACCGGCATTCCAAGAAGATGATATAAACAATATTACACATGTGCATGTAGATAAGGACCTAGAAAATTTATGTGACTCAAATAGTGTCATAATAGAAACTGAAGATGATCAATTTCTATCTGAAGATCAGCTGGAAACTCCATCAGAATCTGTCGAAATCAGAAGATCCATTGGATGATGATAGTGATGCTGATAATTTAACATTTATGATTATTTTATAATATTATACTATCAAAGACTTTTTATATTTTATTGAAATCTTTGGTGTGTATTACTCTTAGATGCATGGTTGTTCATCATATCTCTATTATTTGTTCTATGTTTTTATTTTTTGTATAGTTGATGGCAAATAAAGGATGTGGTCATTATGGAGGTGGATATGGATGCAGAAATGAATGAAATTCATCTTGTATTTTAAATCACATTGCAAATTTAGTAGCATTAAATACCAAACATATCCATACTTCAACATCACAATCACCATCTCCATTTCCATCACCATCACTATCATTGACACCTCTACCATCACCTTTATTAGATATAAGCCCACCACTCATTGCCCTCTCTACACATACTTTTGATCCATCAGCAATTTCTACACCACAATTTACACCGACAATTCTCCCATTTACAACACCGTCGACATCATCAAATACTATGGCTTCCTCTACATTCAGTGCTAGGTTAGTAATTGAGATTGTGGTTGGAAGGTATATGAAATATGTAAATATTACTTGAATAAAAAATTATGATGTTTCTTTTAGTGGGGTTTTATATATTATTGATTTTATTGTTTTTAATGTTATGTATTTATTTGTATAGTTTTATTCCATATCACAAGTGTTTAGCTATAATTATAAAGTCTTTCAAAAAAAAAGATCGATTCTAGAGTTTTTTTATGGAAGAAAGTTTTGGAATCAACAAGAGATTCTAATTTAAATGACTTTTAGGTAAAAACAAAGAAACAAAAGTATTGAAAATTATTTATCTAATTAGTTAATTAATATGTTGGTTATTATTCAAGCAGTAAATAATAATGTCATTGTTATTAATATCAATTTTTGGTGATTTTTCTATATGTAGAATTAGTGCACATGGGAACCCAAATTTGATGGAAAGATAAAGCTATTGTGGGAGAGTAAAGCTGCTGAATGGTATTTAGATTTTGTCTATAAATTGAAGAATCTAAAAGATAGGTCATATTTTATATTTGAGGATGACTGGCTTGAGTGTCTTAAGCATTGGGAGGAGCCAGATGCGAAAAAAAATAAGAGATTGCTAGCAAAAATTGAGCGACTGAGTTAGCCATACTCGGTACAGGAATGTCTCGCCACATAATTGGGTCAAAGTCGAGCATTGAACATGCTCGAGATTTTGTACAATTTTAATGTTTAAAACATTTATATATTTAGTAGTTTTCCTAATAGTCCAAATAAATCAAATTTGTGGATGGTTTTATTAATTTTGTTTAAATTTTTTAACATTTTTTTGACTTTATAAATACATACTCTAGGATGGAGAATTTGGTCGAGATCTCAATTTTTATGAGATTTTCAGGAGGATGCATGTGAAAAAAGTGGATGGTCAGTTTGTTGACAACAAGTCTCAGATTATTGCTATAAGAATCTATTATATTAATAGAATTTTATAATACTACAGTAAATTTTGAAAGTAGTTTGGAATCCAAAATATTAAATTTATTTTATGTATATTTAGAAAATTATTTGTTTTCTATTTTTTCATAGGAACTCATGGAGGAGCATGTGAGAGTTGCTTCTCAAAAAGTTGAGGCTTCTATGGATCTTCAACCAATTGACTATGATCATATCTAGTTGGAAATCAAAGAAGGTCATAAGAACTAGTGAGTGTATGGCATCAGCTTGATGGGAGTGACACTTTGTAGTAGTTGTGCTTCTAATTCATTTGTTATAGCAGTGGTGGGTTAGGTAGTCGAACAACAAGTAATGAAAACAAATGAATGTTTTGAAGTTATGGACCAAAATGAAAGAGAATGATGAGCAGATTTCTCATTTAAAGGAAGAAATACAAGAAATTAAAGAAGTGAAGGATGAGCAGATTACTCATTTGAAGGAAGAAATGCAAAAAATGAAAGAAATGAATATAGAGATTAAAGAATTAAATGATGAGATGAAAGAAAGTTAAAAATGTAATGCAACAGCAGATCACCTATATGGAGTCACAGTTAGTTGCCTTGACGCGACAGATAGCATTCTGAGAACTAGCTGCGAAACCACATAGGAGAGGCTAGCAAAAATGTACCAACTAATAATGAGGATGAATTTGTATCAGAATTATTTCTGAATGATTTTTGATTTTTTTCAATGTGTAGCTAAACAGGATGAGACTTTTTTGGTGGTATCATTTTTATTTATACTAGTTTTGTTTTATGTTTTTTTGATTAACCTAACTGTGAATCTTTGCAAGACATCTGATGTGAGACACACGAATAAATTCTGATTCAATGGCTTAAGGCTTTATCATGGTTCTTCCTATGGATGGGTTCAATCTTTACCGATCTCTACAAGATAAAAAGGAGGCTAAGCTATTATTAACTTCATTATTTATGAAATATTTTATTTTTTTACTCTCTCTCTCTCTCTAAATATTATTCCTAGCCATCTTTTAGATATTTTTGGAGTTGTATGACTATCAACTCAGATTTGTGTTTGTTCATGTCTATAATTACAATTTTTATATATTTTTGAATGTGTATTGTTTTAATGGAGTGGATATTGTTCTTATGGAGTGTATTAAATTATTTACAGCCATGGATGTGTATTCAATGAACTATTTTGCAGTTAGGTTGTCACATACAATGAAGTGATGGTGCTAGCTTTGAACCAAGAGAAGAACCATATGGTAGTAGAAACTATAGGGTTGATGGACTAACGCAATAATTCTGAGCGATCATAATCTTTGGTCCAAGCACATGGAGAGGAGAAGAAATGTTCTAGGAAAGCAACACAGGAGCAAGGTGCTATGGGGAGTGGTGGGGCAGGGTAGCCCCTTATTTATTTATTTATCTATCTGTCTATCTTCCTATCTATTTATTTGTCTATCTGACTTTCTGTCTATCTATCTATCTATATATTTTTCTATCTATTTATCCATCTATCTATCTATCTGTCTGTCTGTCTATCTATTTGTCTATATATCTATCTGTCTATCTATCTATCTGTCTATCTATCTATCTGTCTATCTATCTATCTATTTGTCTATTTGTATATCTGTCTATCTATGTATCTTTCTTTCTATCTATCTTTTTATTCTTCTATATATTTATTTGTCTATCTATATATCTATCTATCTATATGTTTATATGCTTATGTGTCTATTTATCTATCAGTCTATCTGGAAATCTTTTTATCTATCTATCTATCTATATGTCTATCTATCTAACTATCTGACTATCTATCTATCTAGCTATTTGGCAATCAGTCAATATATATATCTATCAATATGTCAATATGTCTATTTGTCTTTATATCTATCTATCTAATTTTTTATCTATCTATTTGTCTATCAAGCTATTTATCTACCTGTCTATATGTCTATCTATATATATATATATGACTTTAAATTAATCAATCTATCTATATATAATTTAAACACTTTTAATCATATATATTTAAATTGTGTTTTTAATCATATATACAGATAGTATTTTTTTTAAAGTCATATAGACAGATAGTATTATTATCTATATATAGGCAATATATAGACAATATCAAGCATTAAAAAAACAAAATTTAATGCTTGCAAGATATATAGGCAAATAGACATATAGATAGATAGATATATCTGTCTATCTATATGTCTATTTGCCTATATATCTATCTACCTATCTATTTATCTATCTATCTATCTATCTATCTTTTTATTTGTCTATATGACTATTTGTCTATCTATCTATCTATCAATTTGTCAATCAATCAATCTATCTTTCTATCTTTTTATCTATCTTTCTATCTATCTGTTTATCTCTCTATCTGACTATCTATTTATTTGTCTATTTGGCTATCTGCCTATCATTCTATTTATCTATCTATCTACACTACAAGAAAAGCCCAAATAGCCAAAGAAATTTTCCTAGCTATTTGGGCTTATTGTGTCTTTAAATTAGAATAATGATGGATTAATGACAGAAATATTCTCTACCTTAAGTGTTTGTTACAAAATATTAATGAGAACAAAATTTTCCTAGCAAATTTTTTAACTTTGAAATTCCCTAACTAATTTTATTTTTTCTCTTGCTAATTTTAATCATAATTAAAAATAGTCACTACAACAAAAAACATAATCAAAGATGCTTAAAAAGCATCATTATATATAATTCATGTCGCTTATTAATAGCATCATCTGCTAGCCTGACATAAAAAGTCTTTGCATATAATGACATTCTATTGCAGTATCATTGAATCATACCTTGATGCTAAAATAAAGTGTCATTGTTTATTATACTAATCTACCTTGACATACAGAAAACGTCATAATTTGTTGTATCAATCGTAAATTATTTGAATACTATGACACTTAGTAAAAGCATCAAGGAAGATTATGATTTAATTAAATTTAAATTTAATAATTATTGTAAATATATTTTCATCTGTTATTGTAATACTGCATGCACATAAGAAAAACATTCCTTACAATCCATACCCAGAATATAGTTTTCAAGTACAATGGGGAACTAAGACTTCTTACAATTCAAAAGAAAAAAATATAACACAATTTCAACAATCATTTCTTAAATTCAATTCAAAATTTCTGATATATGCAACCCAATTGTGTCTTATCTCCAAAAAATTGGTTCATGCTAGCCTGACAAAGTTTAAAGTTAATTTCCAAATAAGGTAACCTACATACAAAAAGATGAACAATAAATACTTACACTTGCATACAAAATATATTATAGAGCATTGGAAAAAAAATAGGAATGATAACATATCATAAAAATAATTTATATAACAATTGACATATACAATTAAACGAATTTAACAACAACAAAAATAAAGTTAGTAGTAATAGATAAAATATAAAGCAGGAGATTTATCAATTATGACATAAAAGTTGATCAATTATTTTAAAATACAAAACAATAATAATTCATTTAAAACCTATAAGTGTGTAGTGAGCTGAAAGATCTCACAAACAACTTGAAAAAACACTACAAAAACCAATTAAATATAATTAAATGAAAAGTTAAATTACTTGCCATCTTCGGAACACATCAATAAAACTCGATGAGATGCTATGTAATGTAATTTCAAGTTCTATTTAATTACACAAATATATTAATCCAATCAACTTATAGTTTTAGATTCATTAATAAAATAAAGGATGCTTGAAAAAAAAATTATTCCTTGAAATAATAATTGTGTTTTATTAGGGTGAAAAGGTAATTTAAATGTTGTGGTAAAGTATTGTTGCCAAAAGTCAAAATCACAATTTTTTCTATTGCCAATCTACAAAAAAAATCTATGGTTGACAACATAAATAAAAGATAGTATGATAACAATAAAATTCAAATTGCATATTCAAGTTTTGAATATTTAATAGAAAGTAAGAAGTAATAAACTTGATCTTATTATAAAAAATACCTTTATTATCACAATAGTTCATGGACCATTCCGAAGTTGGAAGATGTCCTAACTTGACCAAATATAAGTTTACCTTTAAATGCCTATGAATCATGCATTCAATATACTAATGTAATTCAACCTTTGGAAATTAGAGAAATATAATGAATGTGTAAGGAAAATACTAAAATGTCTTCAAATGATTATGTCTAACAATATACCCTCAGTCATAGTTTGAGTCAAAAGAGATATAAAGTATGAACCTCATCAAAAGTTAAAGTTGGAAATGACAAATTTTGTTCATGCTTCAATACAAAAAGGTGTCCCTAATGCTTTTCAAACTGAGGAAAGTATTAATTGAGTCAACAACATCACCCATTCAGATCGTACTTCATCCAACTCATCTTTGTTGTATGATTTCATCCCATTAAACTGTTGAAAAGTAAAGTAAAATTTCATCAATAAAATTGGAAAATAAAAAAAACCTGATATATTGAGAAACAACAAATCACCACATACCTTTGTTGTAAGACATCCTTGATCAAGGATGATATCTCTCATATATTTCATCACATAGTATCCACATTCAACACTACCTTGTTGTCTTGGGCACTGAATGGAAAATAAAATCATTATATATATATATGGAGTTATTTGCAAGTCATATTGTACTAAGTTTAAAATTAAGCAGAAGAAACTAAATATTTTATTACTCAGTTAATGAGTTATGTACCCCTAGTACAACCCAATTAGGCTCTCTATTTGATGATTTATGTTTTTTAAGGTGATGATTTCTTAGAGCCCTACATGAAGAAAAAAACTTTTTGTTACCAAAAAATGCTTCATTCTACAATAATAAGAAAAAAACTTACATACTAACAATGTCTTTAAGATCATATGAAGGTTAATGATGCATGGAATCAAGGTAATAGGAAATCAAAGTCCTTATTTCAAGTACCACCAATACCCAATGACAACTACAAAATTAACATTAGTGTAACAATATAACATTTATAATTTGATAAATATGCATACTTATAATCTTACTTATGTTAAATAACTTACCCATGGTTATATGGAATAAAAACAAAATCTGCATTATTTGCATTCATCAACCGATTAGCTATAACCCTTGACCTATTTTTCTTGCTTGCTTCTCCCAATCCAGCTTTAGAAACCAAGGTCAGATTTACAAAAATAAATCACTATGCCTCTTTAGCATCAACCATCTTTGTATGCAAGTGCCTGTTTTAATTTCACGCACTATTTAAAAGTTTTAATATTTTAATTTAACTAATATTAAATACAATTCTCATTATGAAAAAGTAAAACATAAATAAGATAGTTAAAATAAATGAAAAACATATTAAATGTTTTTCTTACCATATATAGAACATAAGACCATTAGATGACACCTCTATTGATGATATTATGATATCCATATCTTCTTTCATGAGGAACGTCTTAAATGATTGTTCAAAAACCTCTTCTATGATTTCTACTGCATGTACCATCTCATCCTTTAACAAACGCCCAACTAATGTAGCAAAGTTCTTGATATCTACAAGATTCTCATCATTAAAACTCAATGTTCTTTCTTTATTACTCTGTTTCTTAAATTTCTTTGAATCCTATCAAACATAAAATATCATTGTATAAATAAGAATTGTCCTAGATAAAATTGTTTTATTATTATTATTAAGAAATTTTTTATTTTAAAAAAAAAGCACATACCTGGATGTGATGAGTAGTAGGAATGACAAATTGGGCAGGCATAAAATTTGATGCCCAATAGCATCTCCAATAGTGGTAATTTGGCTTGTAATAGGTACAGGAAGTAATGCATTTGGGTCATAAGAAACATTCACAGCAACAAGGAAGTTAGCACCACATTCAAGTACCATAGTTCCAGCTGCAACTATATTTTCTTTTGTCCTTATGGCCAATTGACAATTCCTTACCTGTAAAATGAAACAATATTGTTTAGTTATATGCAATCATCTAAAGTTGATAATTTCCAAGTAGGAAAGAATTAGTTAGACAAAATTGAGTTATCATAACTTAATGAGCTTATTAATATAATTTATCATGCTAACTTATATTGTAACATTACTTCTATATTTTCATATCAACTAGGTAAGTTGATATGAAAATTATGAGTTTGTATTAACACATTTATATTATAGAACATAATATTAAATACAACTTACCTTGTTTGCTTCTAGCATTGGTGGAGTGTGGTCTTCTACTAGACATTTTGGTTGCTCAACACTTTCAGGAAGGACAATATATATTTGGAGCATGTTAGAGCTATCAACATCAGATTGAGGTGCGGTGGGTACCATCTGAGAGAGTTGGAATAAAATCTTAGCCTCAAACTTTGATTGTCGTTCTTATGATTCTTTCATAAATTCATGCAAAACACTATCTGCCTTAGAATGAAAATATTGTCGTGGAGTATAATGATTTCCTTTAGCTCGTACTCGACCACTATATTCAGGAGTTCCCAATGCATCTGTAAGTATGTCATTTCCATAGAAACTCAAACTACTTTCTTGTGACTGTTGCAACATCTTATCTTGATACACAATTATATCATAAAATTAAATGTCATATTGGTTAATATAAATAAGTTATTAATGTAAATTAAATATTTGTTTTATAACTTATACTTACAATCTTTTCCACTACTAGAATGACCACTTCATCATACGTCCCATCTTTTTTCACAATTGCTTTCTTCCATAATACACTTCTATCAATGACTCTAGTAAAGCTGGTTTCCACCGACTTTTACAATATCACAATGTAATATAATGAGTCTCTAGGAAAATTCAACATAAAATAAAAAGTAAAGTAACATCTTTAGCTTACCATCTCCTCCTCAAGACTAGTATATCCCTTCATACTAAGATGATGATTATAAATATGCTTTTTCCTTCTTTCCTTTTGAACTTCTCTAAACTCCTACAAATTTTAATTTATATTAAGTAAAGAAAAAATGAGAAAATGCCATAAAAATAATTAGAAATTTACTTGAAATCTTTGAGTCAATCTTTCTTTGACAAAAATTGTCCAATCTTCATCTTCAATAAAATTGTATTCAACTGGTGGTTTTTTAAGAAGCTCTAGTTGGTCTTTGAATGGAATGATATACTTTGCAGTCAACATGTTCTTGAAAGATATAAAGCACCTACCAATTGTTTTCATACAGTTCCTTCTACTTTTACAATCCAATCTGAATGCAGCCTAGAAGTAATGAACCTAGTTATTAGATGTTAAAAAAATTTGCAAATAAAATTAGAAAAAGTTATAAATAGAAAAAAAATACAAGTTTACCTCAATGGAGTCCCACAATTTATTATTCAATTGCTTAGGTACATGGTGGCAAGTGCTATATCTAATTGGGACCATGATACGTGACAATACCCATAAATAACTTGTGAGATGCACCACAACTTGTCCGACATAAACACCATCAACATTATACTTAACTGAAAGTTTTATTCCTTTGCTCCTATTCTTGATGATCATAGGCTTTCTTGTTATCCCTCTACATCTATTTCTTGTAGTTGCTTTATCTTGTTGTTCTGTTTCCATACCTATCATAAAAATAAATATAATGTTTAAAAAAAGTACAAAAATATCAAAAAAAATTTAAAGGATAAAAAATTAACTAATTAAAGGCATTACCTAATCAGCTGTTTTGCATAAAACATAATAATGTCAATTTTTCGAATATTTTCAACCTTCCATTAACTAAAATTGAAAGCATAACATTCATCTAATAACAAAGATGAATAAATTAACTAGTAAGCATACATTTAAAAAACAAAAAACTTTAGAAGCGTATCAATTCACAAAGCCATAACAAATATAAAAATTGGATACATTTATGATTTGTTCTCACCCATATTCCCTCGCAATCATCGTGATTACAAATTTTATCAGATTCATCTAGTGCATCAAATAATTCAACTTGTGGCAAAGAAGATATGGCTGGATTGTGTTCAATAGAAATGTCCATGGGATCATCATCGTTTGCTCTTTCTGTGAAGTCTTGTTGAGGAGTTGAAAAAATAATTGACCATCTTGGATTAAGCTCATCTTGTACATAGAAGACTTTCTTAGCTTGAAAGGCTAATATGAACGGATCTGACTTATGAGCCAATCTGCTAAAGTCAACTAAGGTAAACCCAAGATCATCGACCCTAATTCCATTATTATTATCAACCCAATCACACTTGAAGACTGTAATTCTGAACATAGTATAATCAAGGTCCCAAATATCAATAATAATCCCATAGAAAAAAGTTCCCCAAGAATAGGATTTTTATCCTTAGCACTAGCAATTTGCATGGTTGTTGATACAATACTAACTCCACTATTTTGGGTAGCTAGTAAATCATCACTCTCCTTGGTATTATATTGGGACCCATTTATGACATAACCATTATACTTCATCACATAATGGCTTGGACCATCAGCTATCCATTTAAGGGTTTCAAATACAGGTTCATTATTTCCAAATGCAACTTCAACCTATAGAAATAAGATACAGATATCATTTATATGTTAACTAATAATGAAAATGAAAAGGAAACTTTTAATAAACCATTGTAGTACCTTTTTTCATAATCATAAGGTAAAAGTACGAGCATGCTCATCCTGTAACCACTTTTGCCTTTTTGATTGACGTGGATGTTTCACTTTCTGCCATTGCATGTGCTCTCTATGAGATTATGTATAAAAATTAAATAATTAGAGTAATAAATTATACATACAACAAATAAAGAAACAAAAAGTTAGTGGTACTTACTCAATATAAGGTTGGACAATTGATGTATTTTCTAACACATAATGATGTGCTTGTAACCATAAATTGGATTCGGCCTTCATAGTAGGACCTCCAAATATTGGTGCCTCGACTGTGTGGTCAATGTTTGAACTACTAGGAATTCCAATTGCTTTCACATTTGATAAGTACTCTGTACAAAACTCGATTCCTTCTTCTGCAATATAGAATTTAGTAATACAACCTTCAGGTCTACTGTGATTTCGTACATAGCCTTTTAACACTTTCATAAACCTTTCAAATGGGTACATCCACCTAAAGTAAACCAGTCCATAAAGTATCACTTCTCTTACAAGATGCATAGTAAGATGCACCATGATATCAAAGAACAAAGGTGGGAAGTACTTTTCAAACAAGCATAATGTCACCACTATCTCATTTTATAACTCATTTAATGAAGGAACATCAATGACTTTAGTACAGAGAGCATTGAAAATAAACTCAATCTACAAATGACATTCTTCACATGCTTGGGCAAGATAGAACGTAACAAAACCGGTAAAATTGTTGCATTAATCCATGATAGTCATGGGATTTTAAGCCATTAAGTTTCAAGTCTTCCATTGACACGAGATTTCGAAGGTTCGAATAATATCCATATGGAACCTTCAATTGTGAAAGTGTTTGGAAATACACCTTCTTTTACATTATAGAAAGTGTATAACATCCAGGAGGGAGATATGTTCTCTTCGAATCAAACCTTGGTGCCAACCCTCCTTAAGCCCATATCTACAAGACCCAAGCGAGAATTAAGCCCATCCTTTGTCTTACCTCCAATGTTGAGTAACGTACTAATAATGCTTTCATAAATATTTTTCTCAATATACATTACATCCAAATTATGACGAACATGAAGATATTTCGAATACTCAAGATCAAAGAAAATTGACTTCTTTTTCCAAAAAGTTGTATTATTGATTTCAGATTTTCCCAGAATAACCTTTTTTTCCCCCAAGAATTGCAAATTCCATTGATTTTTTTTAATATTTTCTCACCAGTCAATATTTGTGGAGGTGACCCGAACTCTTGTTTTCCATCAAATGATTTCTTTTGTTTTCTATTAGGATGGTTTCTTGGAAGAAATCATCTATGTCCAGCATAGGAGTTCTTTTTTCCATGCTTTAACCTACAAGAATATGTTTCTTCTCTACATATTGGACAACCATAATATCCTTTAACTTTGCAGCCTGACATATTTCTATATGCAGGAAAATCATTGATTGTCCATAAAAGAATGGCTCTTAATGTAAAGATTTTTTGTTTATGTGAATCGTAAACTTGAACTCTGACCTCCCACAATGTTTTCAGATCTTTTATTAGCGGTGCTAAATAGACATCAATGTCATTGTCAGGTTGTTGTGGACCTAAAATTAATAAAGATAACATCATAAATTTTCTTTTCATGCACAACCTTGGAGCAAGGTTGTAAATTATCATGAGTATGGGCCAATAACAATGTTTGCTATTAAATGAACTGTGAGGATTTATGCCATCTAGAGAAATTGCAAGTCTCAAGTTTCTACGTTCTAATGAAAACTCAGGTCATCTGTAATCAACTTGCTTCCATGATGGTGAATCTGGTGGATGACACATTTTTCCATCAAAATTACTTTTTTCATCATGCCATATGAGCTCTTTTGCAATTTTTGATGATTGAAACATTCTTCTAAATCTTGGAATTGGAGGAAAATACCACATTACTTTCGCTAGAACTCCTTTTCTCCTCTTAGTTCCTGTGTTATCTGTCTTCCACCTCAAAGTTTCACAGGTAGGACATAAGGATGCATCTTTCAACTCCTTCCGATAAAGTATACAATCATTTGGGCATGCATGTATTTTCTGATATTCCATTCCCAAAGAATTTAATGTTTTTTTTGCTTCATACATCGACAAAGGCAATTCATTGTTTAAAGGCAACATTTTCCAAGAATTTGTAAAAGTTCTGAAAAGCTATTATCAGACCACCCAAAATGTGCTTTCAAGTTGTATAATTTGATCAAGGCAAACAATCTTGTAAAGTTTATATAACTAGGATATAATGGTTTTTCTGTATCTTATAGTAATCTTGCAAACAATTCAGGATCATTTTGACAATCATCATGTGCAGCTTGAACCATTTCTATTGTGCAACGTTGATCATCAAATTGAAGTCTATCATAAAGTTCTGTTCTTATGGAAGGTGGGCCATTTGGAGCTGCCTCTCCATGCCAATATCATGTATGGTAACTCCGATCAATTCTAAAGAAAAACAAATGGTCTCGAATCTTTTGAGGAGTATTGAAAATCTTATTACCACATTGTAAGCATGAACATTTAATGGAGGTTTTATTTGTAGAATTTTGCATTGCAAATGAAATAAAGCATTCAACTCCATCTTCATATTCCTATGATCTTCGATCCTTTGAGATCCATGAACGATCCATTTTTATAGAAAAAATTAATTCCAATAGTTATCACACTTCAAATGGAAGAACACATCAAAATCCCAATATTATTCGTTGAGCAACCTCTTATTTATCTGTTAAAAGAAAATTCAAAAATCAATTTAATAAAATATTAAAATGCATGTCAGATATAAGATAGAAGGGATGAGCATTAATTTTTGTAATAATGTTGAATTTGTTTACAAAGGAAAAATTATTAAAATAATATTTAAACATGAGAAATTATTTCTCAAAGTTAGTATGATTCCTAGAAAAAAAAATATTTAAACAAAAAAATATCATTTAATTATTCTTTATATTGAAGTAAAATATGAGAAAAGTCAATTTATTAATAAAAAAATATTTTTTTCTCCTCCAAATCCGATCCTAGAACCTCCCATCATGCAATCATGTGTAATATAGGTTTAAAATTTTTTTTGTTATTATTTTAACAAAAATTTATTTTTATCATTTTTGAGGTTAAAGCTGTTTCTCTAATTTATAATAATAAAGGCCATTATATTACATTGGCGAAAAGAAAAAATAAGATGATTTTTTTTTCTAACATGACTAAGGAAAAGAGAAAATAAATTATGTAATGAGGAAAGGAAAATTTTAATTGGCCATGTATTTTCCTATTAACTATATTATTTTATTTATTTCTAGCTGCTTAAAAATTTTATATTCTATTTACTGGACCCCCAATCAGATTTTCCTTATTTGTGTAGCTTATTTAAACAAATACTTTGCTTAATTTCCCATTTTCAATAATCAATATTCCCATGTATAAAAGGTATATAACGTATATATTCTCTGTTTGATAGTAATTTCCTTATTTGTGTATATTAATTTTATAAATACTTTGTTTAATTTCTCATTTCCTATAATCAATATTCCCAGGTATATAAGGTACATCTTTTTATTTTGATAAGAATATCCCTCTTTTTTTTCTTTTCTTTTTAGTGAGGAAGATAGTAATATTCTATTCATACTTCTCAATGTATAGAAATCATTTAAAAAATAGAGTAAAAGTATTTAATTAGGTGAGTATTAATTTATCTTTCATCTATTTCAATACAAGATACTACTATATTTTAACTTTGCTGTAATATCTAACATAAAATAAACAAATACGTGAGCTAGACAAATTTATAGATATGACATTAAATTTCTCTAGGTCCTTAGGCTAATTGATTTTGAAATGGCATGACTATAGAGCACATATTTTTATGAAATATAACCTCATTTTTTTCAATACTATCACTGTCTGATAAACAGAGGACTAGAGAACAAATATAACAACATGTATAAAAATAACACGAGATCAAAAATAAAAAAGAATAGATAATAACCTCCTCTAAGCCAACAAAAAAGAATTGCCCACTCTATATCCCTTGTAATTAGCAAATTGGACCTTGCAAGATGAACTGGAGACTGAGCCTGAAAATGGGAAATGGAAAAGAATTCATTATTACTCTGTGGCAGAAAAGTAGCCTGAAAATAGGAAGCAGATAACTCAACTACGGAAAAATCACCAACAAACCCAGCACCAACATCACAAAATCTACATTGAATGATGGAAACATAACTAATTAAACTTCACAAAATAGCAACACAAAATACGATGCCAAAGATATGATGCATAAGCCATGTACAACTCCACTTTCCATAATTTGTAAATCTAAGCCGTGTAGAAACTGATGACAAGAGTATTTAACTATAATTTTCTATCTTTCGATACCAATTTTAACTCCTTTTCAGCTTTTTATTTTGTCCTGCCAAGCTACAAAAAATATTCGTATAACAATGGTAGCCATTAAGCATTATGCATTTTGGTAACATGTCTACTAATTTAACAATAAAGGGTGGCGAGGACCTGTCGTGCACCGCATAAGAATCTATTCACTGAATTCATCTGCAAGGATACAACAACCCTGAGGAAGAAAGATATAAATAAGCAAAGAGAATTCCATCAATGAAGAAATGGAAAACGAAGCAATAGAGAAGTAGGCCGAGACTCTTCCACTCGACTCTTCCAGTTTGTTGCCAGTGCCATTTTAAAACCTATTACTTATTTTACAAATAAAATATACTAACTAATTTGTTCCAATTCAATACATTCATAATTAATATTTTCATATCAATGACACTTATAATAGTGACAAGGTTTATATTTTTCAGCCCCTTATTAGTCTTAACAAGCTATTATTCTTAACAATCTATTAGTCATAACAATGAAACATCTAGTAAGTGCCAAAAAAACATAAATCATGTTCCAAATAATGATGTTTTTAGAAAAATTAAATGACATGACTAATTAATATATTTTATTATACAAACACATTAATTTTTATCTTTTCCGCTGCAAATTTACAATCCAGTGTGTCTAATATTCAGCTGCTAGTTTTTTATCTATTTATGGAAAGACTTCTGTACTCAAACTTAAATAACCTGCACAATGTTTCACACAAGCAGCATATTATAAGTTGGCAGAAGCTTGCATACGTTAAAATCAACTTCTTCAGCAAATGTATTGAGTGCTGTCAAAAGGGGGAGCTGTTCGACGAGAAACTCTGTGACATTTCCAACTGGAAAGAACGTGCCACGCAATATCATTACATTAAAAGAGATGAGAGCATAATATAAGATGCAAAACATAAGATTTAGGAGGATGCTACGAAGAAATGCAAAAAGATTAGAAGACAAGTTCACAATGGTGAAATAAGTTAACATCTTCAATTCAAGTAATTAAATGCGCAGTTTTTTGAAAAAAATTAAAGTGAATGGAAGAGCTGAATCAATTCAAAACTTAATGGGGAAACTTCCTAGATGCTGCAAAGATCACCAAGGATATCAGAGGCACTGCTTGAAGCCGAGATGTTGGAAAAGTCCGAACTATTTGAAGATGTGCTAGTAAGTTAATTGGGAAACTTCCATATTTGCATATAATAGCGAGGGAGTCTTAATTTTATTAAATGAAGAGTCGCAAGAAATGTAAAATTATATTAATCACATCAATTTATTAAAAGACGTAACTTTTCAATTTATTTTTTATTTCTCTTAGGGAATAAATTAAATATAAACAATTTAAATTTAAAAATTAATATTATTACTTATTTTATAAATAAAACATTCAAATTTGAATGTAAAAACTATTTAATTTTAATTTTTATTAATTTGATCATAAATATCTTTTTATTTTTAATTAAATAAAATTCAACTAAAATTTGATAATTTTTTTAAATCAAGAATAAAATTAAAATTTTTATTACTTATTTTATAGAAAAAAATACAAAAGAAATTACTTCCAAATCAATTAATTCAAAATTAATATTTTCACATCAATGACACTAATAAAAGTGACAAGATTTTAATTTTCAGCCCCTTATTCCTTGGCAATTTTTAAGGAGTGAAGAAATTTCCTAACCTATTAGCCTTATCAATGACACATCTAGTAAGTGTCATTCAATGTCTAATTACAAATAGAATAATTACATTTTCCGAAAGAATCAATGTATGAAACGTAATTAAATTGAAGTTTTGTAGTAGTGAGTGAAGCATCAATAGTAGAGAAAATGAAAATCAGAGCTTGCTTCAGGAAGACACAGAGAAGACGATACCAGAGAGAGAGAGAGAGAGAGAGAGAGACTAAGAAGGAATGGGGTTAGCTCCGAGCGAGGAGAACAAGAGAAGATCAAATTCAAGCTAGTATTGGGGGGAGTGAAACTGAAACATATCCTCTAAATGGCAGAAATGTGATGGTGAAGAAAGCATCCATGATAGTCACTTTCTACTCTGCTATCCTTCTTCAACCCTCCACTTCCAAGTACAAAACAACTCAATTAAAATGAAGAGAATGAAACAAAAAAGTTACACTTTCACCCCTAGTTTCACTTGAATTAATTTCTCAACAAGAATCCAAGGGCTCATTGAATTAACTCACAATTTTCATGATCACAAGGCCACTCGTGCATGTCCAGATACTTCCTCTCCCAGAACCAAACATGAATTTATAACGTCCCCCCCCCCCCTCTTTCTCTCTATTTGTGATTTATGATAAGTTTATGCATAATATAAGATGCAAAATATATCAATTTGGAAGAAGCTAGAGAAGAAATGCAAAAAGATCGAAACAAGTTCACATTGATGAAATAGGTTAACCTCATCAATTCTAGTGATTCAATGCGCTGTTTTTTGATAAAAGTTAAATGTATGGAAGAGCTGGTATAATTAGAACTTAATGGGGAAACTTACTAAGGATCCTGCTAAGATGGCCAAGGATATCGGAGACGCGAGCTTGAAGCCAGCTATTGGAAAAGGCCGAACATGATAAAGAAGATGCGCTGATCTTTCTAGCGATCGATTCTTCATTTTATTAAATTAAGTTAAAAATAAAATTAAATTAATCATATAATTTGTTAAATCACCTTTAATTTACATTTTATTTTTATTTCTCTTATGGATAAATTAAATATTAACAGATTAATTTTAAAATTAATATTATTACTTATTTTATAAATAAAAAATTCAATTTTGAATTTAAAAATATTTAAATTTTTTTTTAATTTTATCATAAGTTTCTGTTTATTTTTAATAAATAATTTTCAACTAAAATTTGATAATTTTTATTTATTAATCTAGAGTAAAATTAAAAATATTATTACTTATTATACAAAAAAAATACATAAGAAATTAGTTTCAAATCAATAAATTCAAAATTAATTTTTTCACATCCATGACAATAATAAAAGTGACAAGGTTTTTTAATTTCAGCCCCTTATTCCTTTGCAATTTTTAAGGAGTTAAGAAATTTTCCTAACCTTTTAGTGTTAACAATGACACATGTAGTAAGTGTCATTAAATATCTAATTACAAATATAATAATGACATTTTATAAAAGCGTCAAGGTATAAAATATCATTAATTTGAGGTTTTGTTGTAGTGAGTAATTAATAATTTTCGACTGAATATGTACAAAAAATTCCTTAGCTAAATTAGCAATGGAAAAATCCCTAGCTATTTTATTCCAATGCTATTTTCACAATTTTTTTTTTCAAAAAATTTGATTACATATTTTTAAATTTTTATATTAAATTGAATAAAAACATTTACTATAAACCATTATTTATAATTTACAAAAAGTATTAGTTTATAAATTTTTTTAATACAATAGTTACATAGTTAAAACTAAAACATTACATAGGTATATATTCATTTAAAACTAAATCATCATTCTCATCATTAGCTGATGCATTGTGCTAGCCTCTCCTCCTTGGGAACTCTGCTAGAACTCTATGTACTATTTGTCTTTTAAAGAGCACTTACGGTGACTCCATATAAGGCATCTACTTTTGTATTGCATTTGGTACTGCTCATAAAAGTATTTTGAACTTCCTCAACAACATAATCGTCAACACTAAAATCACAAATCAAAGCTACAATAATATTAACTAATAAAAGGCACACTCTAAACACAAAAGTAAAACCAAGCATACATGAAGGAAAATATTAATTAATTTTTAGATGTGCTGGTTGACTAGATCTAGCAGCTAAAGCATCTACAACAAGTTTATCTCCCAATTTCAAGCATTTTATCGATACATTTTCATTTATTTTAGGGGCTGCATATACAAAACAATACTTATCATCAAGCATTTTCCAGTCCTGTATTGATGCTTCGTCAACAAATGCAAATAGAGGCTTAGATTTTTACCGAGAAGATGATGAAATATAGTTATGAAAAATAAATAGATAAAACCAATCAACAAAATAACAAGGCAGAAAAAAAAATGAACCAATATACTTATCAAGAATTTATTTCAAAATGTTACAAACATATCAAAATAAACTATAATAAATATAGGAACATTAAAGATTTATGTAAAGAAAATATAATTTGCTTAGAGCTAGATTTAGCTATTACACACATGATTGACAATCAAATAAACCTAATATGAACAATTTGTTATCTATTACAAAAATATCTAGCTAAAAATCACGAAAAATAGCATGTACTTAGTTATCTTATTTGGCACTAAGAAGCCCATCAGTTCAATTTTATCAGTGACTCTTACCATGAGCTTTAGACTTAGTTTTAGGTTGCATTAGGACACTTCCTAATTAAATCCTTAACAATAGCCAATAGCCAGCAAGCATTTTGCACATCCAAATATACAAACTACTCTCCACAAATACCAACACTCATTTTGTGATTAACATCTAAATCCACAGACTATATGAATGGCAAAATACATGGAGCATGCATACCTAGTGTGCAACATCAACATCCACACAATGTGAATGCATTATATCACATATGCATGAAGTATGTATACGAATCAGTGCATATAATCAATCCAAGCATACCATGGTGATTCATGATTTTGGTACTTGTAATGATTTACCACGAACATCCAGATTGATACTTTGTGCATGAGTAGGATCTTCGCCCATTTTTATAATTGTGGTAACAACTTGACTTTACATGATGTCATATAGACACAAATATCTACTATATAATTCATATAGAAAATGCAATATATGATAACTCAATTTTATTACTAGAACTAGTAAGCCAAGTCTTATGAGAGAATATATAATAGCTAGGCAAAAAATGAATTTGGAAAAATAAACACCAGAATCAAACACACATTTGCATTAAGATATATGATGAAGAGTAAGGGTAGAAAGCGTATCTCAAATCAATAAAAATCTCATGCCGGAAGGAAATCTCTCTTACTCAACTATTGGGTTATGATGTATCCATGTCGGAGAGAGAAGCAGAGGCGCTTGATGCTAGTCAAAGTTGTCTTGCTCTAGACAACTAGATAGTGTTTTTGTAGTTTTAAATTCTCAAAATGTTTAATTTTTCATTATAAAAACATTAATTAAACAATAAATATAAAAAAACATAAAGACTCAACTTTTTTTTAATTATCAAATTATTTTCAACTAGTTAATGTGCATGTAGCAAGGCACACATGAAAAGAACACCTTACAATTTTTAATTATTAAATTAATTACACAATAAATATATTAACAACTTCAAAAAATAGATGTTTGGCCTTCCAACAAGAACAAAATCAAATGGCTACAAAATTTGCAAACTTCATATAGCAAGGCACACATGAAAAATTATTGGTCTTCAAGCCACTCTCCTAAAAGTTATAAACACTCTTTATGTTTATATATATATATATATATATATCATTTATCATCTACTTCTAAACTTGTTAAATCACATTATAATCACTCATCTCAGATATATATAAATATATCAATAAGTATAGAAGATTGTGGAAAAAATTAAATGGCTGATAAAATGGGTCTAACCAGCAAAATCATGAAGCTTTTGATGATAGTTTTGGTAGATAACTTTTATTGTTTGATATTCTGCAAACGAAGTCATCATAATTTGAAAAATAAGATTGTGTTTAACAAGAACATTTTGAAAGTTGTAAAAAAAGTAGTTTTGGAGTATAGGAGCAAGAAGATCAGGGTTCACTTCAGAAGACCTTCCATTATCCAAATGGTCAAGATCAAGAACTCAATGACATTAGGAACATCAAAGAACTCATCAGAGACATTATTAAGAGAGACTAAGTTGGTGAATTCCAGAGTTGATTTTCCTACCTCGCCATCATCACCACTTCCAGGATCTTCAAATTTCATAGCATTAATTTTAATTTAAGGCAAGAAGGCATTTTTTTGAATATTTCCAAATGAAAATTCAGAATAATAGTTCCCTTACTTTGCCCGAAAAAACTCTTTCAATGCTTAAAATGACAGTATTTAATCAAAAAAGAAATGTGTGAGTGTAGAGAAATGAGCCATTTTTGCTACCTGCAACACTTTCAAGCATATGAATAGTTATGAAACATGTTGGTGATGGACGAAGATATAGTTTCCAAAATCTCTAAATTAAAATCTAAATGAGTCATATTTCATTAAAGTTAGATACATTCTAATACATTAATAGAATCTATCACAATAGGCAAAGAATGATTAGAAAAATGGTAGCTTGTATAAGCTCTTCTAATGCTTCATCATGCCTATTTACTCTTTAGGTTGTGTTTTATTGGATAGAATTGAAGGGTGATATGATTTGATTATATTAAAAGAAAGTAGAATTAATAATCTCATTTCAGATTTAAATATCTATAAATTAGCATGGAATATACTTAGACATAAAGATTTACAACACTTATTTTACACATTTATAAGACAATCACAATAAATGAGAGATTTCCTAAGAATTTATAGTAATTTATAAGTAGCTCCAATTATAATTGATATATTTTCAAATCCAATTTTCAAATTCTTGTGGAATTCAAATAATGGATGAATATGTTCTTCCATTTGGTCTTCAATTTCATGACTTATTCAAATATTCAAATATATATATTTGTCTATCTAATAAGATATAACATCTTTATGTGATGACAAAAATTTTTCCAAACTCTAATAACAATATATCTCAAATTCAAGATTTATCATGCACGATCTTTTCAATCTTTTGAGGTAAGCCTGTCAAGATAAGATATTGGTACAATTTATTTTCTTATCTAGCCTTCATTTTTAAAATGCTTCCATATATTAGGATAAGATAAGATAGATATGAAGATCACATTCACACTCAACTACACAAGGCGCTCGCTTTTACAAGATTTATTAAAAAAGATAAATATCTCGATTAATTTTACTCAGTAACTTTGAAGAGACTGTGTTAGAATAGACTATGTGATATAAAAATTTCTCAACCGATCAATCATCTTAATATATTTTTCTCTCATAAAAAAAGTTAACTTCAAAGTTATTAAGAAAACCAATATTAGTATTTATATAATTACACCACACATTTGTAAAAGATAAAATAAGCAATGAAAATAATATACCAAAATACCTATATGCAACCCCTCATCCTTCTAATCCTACCACCCAAAGATTAATAAATATTAGTTTAAGCTAACATCCAATGTAGAGTCAATCATCTTTATATCATAGTTCATTAGCATTTTCTTGTGAATTAAGGTGATAGTAAAACATTAGGTTGTGATTGCTCTAAACAAACAACATTTAGAGCTATTGTGGAGCCCTATTGTGGAGCAAATTTCTTGTGAATCACCGAATGGTATAGAATAACTGCCAAGACAACCAAAATAAAGATATCAAATTCACAAAATAAATGTTAAAAATTTCCATGAAAATCAAAATTTCATTTATGCATTACTATACCATCAATTCCATATCTTCCCTTCGCCAATATTGCCGTATCAATAGATCTCTTGGTTTTATACCCCTACAACTGGAGGGTCTAGTTAATTAACTAATGCAAATCACACATTAAACAAACCAAACTTGAGATTAAGAAAACCCAAAAACATATACACATAGTACATTATGGTTTGAGTTATAGCTAAAATAACAAATTAAATGCAAACTAAAAGACCACTTAGCAAATAAGTTAGATTCAACCAAAAGGATAATTAACACATTTAAAGAATGTTTGGTAAATTACTTGAATTATTAGATAAAAAAATATTTGTATTTATTATCATTATAACTTATGAATGTAAATATACTAAGTAAATGACTCTATAAATTTTATGGTGATTCTATCAAGCAAAATTATGTTGGTAGAGATATAGCTTATTTTTTTAACTCCACAACTCATCAAGCAACAATTGTTCAACTTACCAGGGAAGCCATTCATTGTACAATGGCTTGTGAATAATATCAGTGTGCCCATCAAGCTCCTCAACCATGCTGCCTCTGTAGAAATAGAAGTCCCATCTACCAAAAGAATACAGATTAGTTTTCTATCAAGAAGTTAATAAAATTTTAGGAAGACGAGAAATTATACAAAAGAACCTTACCCATATCTAGAAGAACCTAAAGAAATGAGAGTTTGGAAAATGGATTCGCAAGTCCCATCAAAAACACCAACAACCTTTATAGCAGAAAGATCATCTCAATGCTGAAAGCAAAATTTCTCGTTTTGAAAAATGAATCAAACAAGCTACAAGCCACAGTTCTCAGAACTTAAACTTACTCTGCCATGACCGCCACAATCCTTTGCTTCCATGAAAAGTCGCAACCCTATAATATTTGGTGCTAATACTTAGCATAAATTAAATTCACAGCCACATTTAAAACACGCTAAGAAGTTTGTAAAAAGGCTAGATATTTCCATTCTGACAACCAAATATTTTTCAATGAGAGGGTGCAATCACATCGAATGTCATTGCATCTGTGTGAAATCTGGTGAAACATTTTATAGATCTTTTATGGATGAAGAAGATCTGTATAGCATAATAATGATTCATACCTTAAGTCGATCATGATGATTTAAAGTGTTGTATAGCATGAAAATGAAGAAAACCTGTAAATAGAAGATGAGGATGAGAATCATCAAACAGGCAAAAAACTTTCAAGGAGTTTGGAGAGAAATGAATCAGTACTCGCATGTGCTTATTTTGTATTAACAGTTACTCTGCCATTACTAGAGACACGAATGCACGAGTCTATTATTGTGCTTTTAACTGGTTCCTAATTTGATGCTTTGATTAGCCATGTTGATGAAATAAAAATGCAACCAAAACTATGAAGCCATGAATCCGAAAAGAAGACATAACTAATTTCCTGTAAAATTTATAATATCCGCCAAACTGCCATGAAGATCTAAGCATTTAACATGCATAATTACCACATTTTTTTTGAAATGGGTATTGACTTGATACACTTGAGATTATTCATTCGCAAAGATAAGAAAAATTGTTTAAGTGCTTGAATGTCTTGCCCTAGCATTTTTATATTTCGAGAAAACTCAAGAAAAATGTATGTAAATATATAGAAAAAAAAGAGACAAATTAAAAAGCAAAATAAAATTATAATAATTTATTAATTTCAATTAAAAAAATTAAATACTATTTTATTTAACCATAAATGATATTATTTCACTGATAAAAAAACTTATGGTTAATAGGTAATGAAATTTTAATGGTTATTTTTTGTAATATTATTTATTAATTAATGAAATTAATTTTAGAAATAAAAAAATTTATTAATCTCTATAAAAAAGAAGAAAAAATATTACTACTAACCTTGAAACTTATAATTGGTAATCAAATTTTTATATTATTTCATTTATTTAAAAAACATATTTATAATATAACCATAAATAAATTGTAAAAATGTATAACTATACAAAAATTATAAAATTTCATTTTATTTAATATTTATAAATAAATTTTTAATATTATTTCATAAATAAAAAAATAATATGATATTATAAAAAAGTATTTCATATATATATATATATATATATATTATGGTAATCAATTTTAAAGAATTCATATTATTTTTTTTGAATATAATATGATATAATTTTAAAGGCATAAAATTTTATATTATTTGATTTAATTTATAATTTATAAAATTCCAAATATTACTTAAAGTGAGAAAATCATTAAAAAAAGTTATATTTATTATTTTAATAAAAATATAATATTAAAAGCAAATAGTAAAAATCCTGCTCAATTCTTTAATTCTTATAAATTTCAGTAGGGTCAAAAAATAAAACTTGATTTCAAATCAACTTTAGGGGAAATTTTAATTTTTTTAGAACAAAAAAATATCATTAGTAATATTTTAAATAACTTTTTCTAAACCCTTAAAACACTCGAAGTGTTCTATTAATTACCACACAAAGATATTATTTTTTAAATCAACAATTTCTTTTTGATTTAATTAAAATATCTATGTATTTATCTTTAAGTTTCAATTTATTTTTTTTTAAATTTTAAGAAAATTTGCAATTTTTTTATAATTCAAAATTTTCAAATCTTTTAATAATTATTTTTTTTAAAGTCTCCTATAATCATAAAAATATTTTTTTAACTTTAAATAATATGAATATTTACTTGTTTATTCATTAATTGAAATATTTTTGTAAATATATTTTATTTTATTGTACAATTAATTATTTTAGCTTTTTATTAGTAGAAATTTTAATGTTTTTTTATTACATATTTTAAAATTTCATAATTAACATGACTTTATTAACATAATGAAGCATTATATTTTTTCAAATCTATGATAACTGCTAGGTTAATACACAAATCTAAAATATCTTCTTTCTACTTATCAAAAAATTGTAGCTGCTAATTATTGTTTGGACCATTTCTACATCTTTTTTAGATGACTCTACTTTCATGAATACATCACAGATTCTTATACAATTCATTGGATATTGTCAAGATGGAGGCTGTATGCTTTTTTATAAGTTCATGCCCAATGGAACATTGAAGGAGCATATTTATAGTAACTCATATCGTATATATAGTTTAATCGATATAAACTAAGGCAGTCATTAATGCATGTAACATTTATCGACCAGTTCACCAATATAAAAATTATCAATTGGATCATGTGGCTCGATATTGTAGAAGATGCTGCGAAAGGTGGTTTTTTTAAGTTCTTATTAGTGTTTGATTTATTTTGCAAGCATATGCTATTAATGGGTGCATGGTCCAATGGGTAGAGATGCCATGAGATGTGGTCCTGTAGACATGTAGTTGTGGGGCACGACTGCCTAGAAGTGCATAGTGTGTGTGTGGTGCAGTGAACCTGCATGTGTGCTTAATGTACTGGACGTGCACTGTGTGTATGTTTGATGTAGCCATGTTGTTGTGTGTGCAACAAGTGGGTTGTGTTCATTTCATTCTTTTTTTATATGTATCAAAGAGAGTGATTTTCTAAGTAGAATCAAATGAGTAAAAACTATATAGTTGTTATTAATGTGGCCACTACTTTGGTGGTTCCATAACTATTTGACTACTATAGTGAATGTTACAAGTTAAGTTTGTAATGGAAAATATAATATTTAAATTATTTATACCTAGCACAACTTTTTTATATTTTATTTTATCACGGGAACTCTTGGAGAAACATATGACAACTCCTAAGCCAGTTGAGGGTTTTCATGGACCTTTAGATAACTAGTTTAAAGGAAGAAATGTAGGAAATGAAAGAAGTGAATGATGTGATGAAAGAAATGAAGAATGAAATGCAATAGCATATGACCTACATGGAGTCATAGTTAGTGGCCTTGGCGAGACAGATAGCACAATGAGTTCCAGTAGAGTACCCACGTAAGAGAGCCAAGCACAAATGAACCATCTAATGATGAGGATGATGATATAGTTTTAAATGAATATATACCTATGTTTTGTTAATTAAAAATAATGGTTTATAGTATATGTTATTTTTCAATTTAAAATAAAAATTTAAAAATATGTAATCAAATTTTTTGTAAAAAAATAAAATTGTCAAAAAATAAAATTGTCAAAATAGTTTTGGAATGAAAATATCTAGGAATTTTTCCCTCGCTAATTTAGCTAGGTAATTATATATATATATATATTCAGTTGAAAAATATTAATTACTACTCTTAATTATGATCAAAATTAGCAAGGAAAAAAATATAATTAGCTAGGAAATTTTCATCGTTCAAATATTTGCTACGGAATTTTTTTTATTAAAATTTTCAAATAAGCACTTTAGCATGAGATAATTTCCATCATAAATACATCATTATTCTATTTTAGTGACAAACTAAGCCCAAATAGCTAGAGAACTATTTTCAACCACTTGGGTTTTTTTTGTAGTGATAGAAAAATAAACATATAGACATACAGATAGATAGACAGATAGACATATATAAAAATAGATAGACAAACTATTAGATAGATAGATATATAGATAGATAAACACATATCCAGGCAGGCAGACAATGAGGTAGGCATGCATACATACATATACATGGAAATATAGATATACTTAAAAATAAACAAACAGATAGACAAATAGACAGATAGATAGAAAGTTAGGGAATTTGATATACAAATTGATAGATAGATTTATAGATAGATAGATAGATTGATTGATTGATTGACAAATTGATAAATAGATTGATAGATATATTGATAGATAAATTGATAGACCAATAGTTAGATAGATAAATAGATAGACGAATATATAGACAAATAGATAGATAGACAGATAGATAGACAAATAAAAAGACAAATTGATAGACAGAAATAAAGATAGATAAATTGATAGATATATTGATAGATGATTTGATTGACAGATATATAGATAGATAGGCAGATAAATAGATTCACATATAGATAGATAATTTAATTGATTATTAGATAGATAAATAGACAGATATATAGATAGATAGATAGACAAATAGATAGATAGATAAATTGATTGATAAACATATATATAGATAGATATATAGATAGATAGATTAGATTGGTTGATTGATTGATCGACAGATAAATAGATACATAGATAGATAGACAAAAAGATAAATAGAAAGATAAATAGATATATAGATAGATTGATAAATAGATAGGTAGATAAATAGATAGATAAATAGATAGACAAATAAATTGATAGATAGATAAATAGATAGACATATAGATAAATAAATAGATAGACAGAATGATATATATATATATATATATATATACATATATAGAAAATAAATAGAAAGATAGATATAGGGGTGTAACCGAACCAAATTATTCATGATTCATTCGGAGCTCGGCTCGGTAAAAGCTCGTTTGAATTCGTTTATTAAGTTAAATGAGCCGAGCCCAAACTCCATTTTGGCTAGTAAGTTAAATGAGCTGAACCCAAACTTCCTTAAGTTTGGCTTGCAAAAGTTTGTGAATAGGTTCATTGAAAGATAGATAGATAGATAGACAAATAAATAGACATATAGATAGGTAGATAAATAGACATATAGATAGACAGATAGATAGATATATATAAAGATAGATAGACATATAAATAGGTAGATAGATAGACAAACAAAATAATAGACAAATAGATAGATAGAAAGATAGATAGACAAATATATAGATAGACAAATCGATAGAATGACAGATAGATAGACAAATCGACAGATAGACAGATAAAAAAAAGATAAATAGATAGATAGAAATAAAGTAAATAGAGAGATAGATAGATATATTTATATAGAGATTTATTGATTGATTGATTGAGAGATAGAGAAATAGATAGATAGAAAACTAAATTGATAGATGAATTGATAAACATATTGATAGAAATATTGATATACAGATTGATAGACAAATTGATAGGTATATTAATAGATAGATTAAAAGATAGATAAATAGATAGATAGACAGATAGATAGATAGACAGATAGATAGAGAGAGATAGATAGATAGATAAATAAACATATAGATTGATAGATAATTAGATAGATAGATATATAGACTGATAGATATATAGAAAGATATACAAATAGATAGATATATTGATTGAAGGATAAATAGACAAACAGATAGACATATAGTTAGATAGATAGATTTATAGATAGATAGACAGATAGATTGATAGATATATAGATAGATAGATAGATAAATAGATAGACAAATAGAAAGAAAGATAGATAGATAGATAGGTAGGTAGATTGATAGATAGATAAAAAATATATAGAAAGACTGATAGACAAAAAGTTAGATAGATGAATAGATATAATGAATGAATGATTGATTAATAGATAGATAAAAAGACAAATATATAAATAGATAGATTGATAGATTGAAATATAGATTAATAAACATATTGAAACAAATTTTGATAGATAGATTGATAAACAAGTTGATATACAAATTTTTATACAAATTGATAGACAAATTAATATACAAATAGATAGACTTATATATAGATTGATAGATAGACTCATAGATAGACATATTGATTAATAGATTTATTAACATATTGAAAGATAGATAAATCTACAGATTGATAAACTTATAGATAGATATATAGATAGACAGAAAGATTGATAGATCAATAGATTATTAGACAAATAATAAGGCAAATTGAAATACAGATAGATAGATAGATAGATCGATGGATGGATGGATAGATAGACAAATAGATATATAGATAGATAGATAGATATACATTAAAAGATAAATAAATATATAGAAAGATAGAGAGATAATTAGATAAATAGATAGACAGACAGATAGATAGATAAAAAGACAAATAGATAGATAGATAGAAAAATAGATATATAGACAGATAGATAAATAGATATATAGATAGAGAGATAGATAAATAGATAGATAAAAATATAGATAGACAAATATATAGGAAGATAGATAGATAGTTGGATAGATAGACATACAAATAGAAATAAAGATAGACAGATAGATCAATAGAATTATATATAGATAGATAAATAGATAGATAGAGAGATAGATAGATAGATAGATATGCAGATGGATAAATAGATAGGCAGATAGATAGTTAGGTAGGTAGATAAGTAGAAATATTGGCATATAGATAGACAGATTGAAAGATACATACATAGATAGATAGATAGATAAAAATGATAGACAGTTAGATAGATAGATAGATAGATAGAATAGAGACATAGATAGATAGATAGAAAAAGAGATAGATGGATAGATAGACAGATTGATAGACAAATAGATAGGTAGATAGATAGTTGGATAGCTATTTAGACAGACAGACAGATAGATAGATAGATAGATTGATTGACAAATAGATTGACAGATAGATAGATAGATAGATAGACATATAAATAGAGAGATAGATAGACAATTAGATAGGTTAATAGATATATAGATAGATAGACAAACAAATAAACAAATAGACTGACAAAATTGATATAAAGATAGATAGATAAATTGACAGATAGAGAGACACACAGATAGATAGATAGACATAATGATAAATATAAATATTGATAGATAAATAGATAGATATATAAAGAGATAGATTTATAAAGAGAATGATTGACACATTGATAGAGAGATATATATATAGATTGATAGAATGATAGATTGATAAAAAAATTGATACACATTTTAAAAGAAATATTTATATATAGATTTCTAGATAGATTGATAGGCAAATTAACATTCAAATTGATAAATAAATAGATAGATAGAAAGATAGACAAATAGAAAGGCAGAGAGATTGATACATAGATGGATAGATTATTAGACAGATAAATACATAGATAGATAGATTAATTTATTAATAGTTAGATAGATAGACATATAGATAGATAGATAAAAAGATATATAGAATGTCAAATAGATAGAAAGATTGATAGACATATAGATATATAGATAGATATTATAATAGATAGATATTAAAATAGATAGACATATAAATAGATATAAAGATACACCCAAATATAGTCAGATGGATGGATGATAGATAAAATATAGATAGATAGATAGATAATATATAGATACATAGACAAATAATAGACAGATAAATAGTCAGATAGATATAAAGAAAGATAGATAATTACACACTAAGTTAGATAGAAAGATAGATAGATAGATAAATAGACAGACAGATAGATAGATAATTAGATAGATAGACAAGTATATAGACAAAAAGTTAAATAGTAAATAGATAGATAGACAGATAGATCGATAAAAATATGAACAGAGAGATAAATAGATAGATAGATAGACATATAGATACATACAAAGATAGAGAGATAGTTAGATAGATAGATAGTTAGATAGATAGATAGACAAATAGATAGATAGATAGATAGATAGACCACATATATAGATATATAGATAGATAGACTAATAGATAGACAAATAGATTGGTTTATTGATAAAGAGATTGATAGATTAATTGATATATAGATATATATATATATATATATATACATATATACATATATATAGATAGATAGATAGATTTATTTATTTATTTATTGATAGATTGATAGAGAAATTGATAGACAAATTGATAGATAGATTGATATATAGATTTATAGATAGATAGAATAATAGATAGACAAATAGATAGATACACAGAAATACAAACAAACAAACAAATTTACAAATAGATAGAAAGATAGTTATACAAATTGACAAATAGATATATAGACAGATACATAGATAAGCAGACAAATAGATAAATACAAAGATAAATAGATTAATGATTGATTGAATTAATGATAAATCATTTGATTGATAGATAGAATGATAGATAAATAGATAGATTGATAGATAGACTAATTGATAGACATATTGATAGAAATATTGATAGATAGAATAATAGATAGATTGATTTACTGATAGATAGACATATTGATAGTCACATAGATAGACATAATGATTTATTGATTATTTTATAGATAAATAGACAAATAGAATGACAAATCAATAAATAGATAGATAAATAGATATATAGATAGATAAATAGATAAATAGATATAAAAATAGATATATAGATAGATAGTAAGTTAGATAGAAAGACACATAGATAGATAGATAGATACATAGACTAAAAGATATATAGTAAGATACATAGATAGATAGATAGATAGACAAATAGATAGATAAATAGATTGATTTATAGATAAATAGATTGAACGAGAGATGGATAGATAGATAGATAGAAAAATTTATAGATAGATAGATAGAAAGATAGATCGATAAAAAATAGATAGATAAATAGACATATAGATAGATACACTACAAGAAAAATCTCATATAGCTATGGAAAATTCCGTAGCTAAATGGGTGTTTTCCATCAATAAATGGGATATAGCAACGAATTAACAATAGAACCATTCCCAATCTAAAGTGCTCGTCGCTTAAATATAGTGAGGAAAGTGTCCCTAGCTAATAATTTAGTGACGGAAAAATATCTAGCTAAAAAAATATTCTCTAGCTAGATTAGCAAGCTAAATGAGAGTTTCCATCACTAAACGGATATAGTGATGAAAGCTTTCTCAATCTAAAGTGCACGTCTATAAATATTAGTGATGGAAATAGTCCCTATCAAAATAACTTTAGAGACGATAAAATCCCTTGCTAAAATAAAGATATCCCTAGCTAAATTCGCTAGGGCAATTTGCTAAATTAGCTCGGGAAATTTGCTAAATTAGGTATGGAATTTTCCCTAGCTATTTTAATTTCAAAACTATTTTCAGAATTTAATTTATTTAAAAATTTTTTAATTAAATAATTTAATATTTTTATATTAAATTGAATAAAAATTTAAACTATAACTGATAATTAATAATTAACAAAAAATTAAATCATTTAATAACTTATTCTAATATAGTATTTTACATAATTAAAATAAAAAAAATAACAAAAATTGTATTACATCTTATTCTTCAATGTATCTACTGACAGTGTATAAAGTATAATATATCCATGCATTGACATTGCTTTCTCTCCCTATGCTCCTCAGATCATCATTTTTCTATTATGACAAAGCTGTCCGAGTCATGGCACGTCATGTCTAGTGAAAAATCTTTTCACTTATACAAGCTTTGTATAGGGAAAAATGTGGTACCATATATGTAATAAATTTTAACCACTCAATCAAATCAAAATAAAAAAAAGTTATATTTTGATAAATATATAATACTGTAGTATATATGTACATATATACTAACATTTTACTCGTACATATATTATTGAAATATATGTAAATAAAAACTACAGTATTATGTGTATATATATAATGTGTACAAATATACTCAGTATATATGTACAAATATACTCGGTATATACGTACATATATACTATAATATAAAAGTACGTATATACTGAGTATATATGTAAATATATACTATAGTATATATGTATGTATCTACTAAGTATATACGTAAAATATATTCAGTATATATGAACATATATACTCAGTATATATATACTTATATACTCAGTATATACGTAGATATATACTTGGTATATACGTACATTTTTACCAAGTATATATGTACGTATATGCTACAATATTATATGTATGTATATATACTCACATAGCCTTGGATGACATACACACTTATACTTTAATGCGAATACACATACCATCAAAGACAAACAGAAGAAAATAATCTAGGATTTAAAAAACACGCATATAGGTTTCTCAAGCATGGTCAGCATTTCTTATTCTTTTTTCTCTGGTAATCCATGCAGATAGAGAATATTGTTACACCTGCACATGGAGCATAACATATTATATTTACAAACAAATAACCGATAACAAGTAGTCTTAGATCTAAACTGCGACGACGCATACATGCACAAAATAAGAGCGTCAAGAAAAACTTGTGTTTTCGTGGGATTAATTTTTTGGTTCATTCACAGTTTCAGAAGCTAATGTGTTGTTCTCAGTACCATGGAGGACTAGCCAAGGATTTTACATACCTATAATAGGCTACAACTTTACCCAAAAAATTTGGGGACACACAAACATATTCACAAATATATAAAATTAGTTATTATAGACATGAACAAACACAAATTAAAGATCATAGTAATACAGCTTCAACAAAAATCTAAAAGATGTCCAACAATGATTTTTAGAAAGAAAGAGAGTGCAAAGATAAAATGTTTTAGGAATAATGGAGATAAAAGAAGTTAAGCCTCCTTTTGATCAAGCTGAAATCAATAAATATGAGACCCATGCATTGGAAGGTTTGTGGCAATGTCTGAATGCTTTGATTCAAATTTTTTCATGAGTCTCACATAATGCGTCCTGCAAAGATTCATTATTAAGTTAATCGGCAAATCAAAAAAACCAGAATAAAAGAAATTGAAACCTTGAAAAGAATATCATAATTATTTGCTACACATAGACAAAAATCAATAACAGTTCAAAAATAATTCTTATACGAAATCATCCTCATAATTAGTAGGGAATGCTAGCCTCTCCTACAAGGTTTCGTAGCTAGATCTTGGAATGCTATCTGTTGCATCAATGCCACTAACTATGACTCCATATAGGACATCTGTCGTTGCATTACATTCTTAATTTCTTTCATCTCAGCATGTATTTTTTTTAATTCTTGCATTTCTTCCATCAAATTAGTATACTGCACATCCTTATGCTCTTTAATTTCATATATTTCTTCCTTCAAATAAGATATCTGTTCATCATTCTTTTTCATTTCGGTCTCCATAACTACAATATGTTCATTTATTTCCATTGGTTATTGTTCGACTACCTCATCCACCATTGCTGAGACAGATGATTTAGAAGCACGACTACTACAATAAAATGCCACTCCCTTTGAGCAGATGTCGTATACTCACTACTTCTTACTACCTCCTATGGTCTCCAAATAAATTGGATCATAGTCAATTAGTTGAAGATCCATTGAACCCTCAACTTGCTGATGAGTAGCTATCACACGTTCCTCCATTAGTTCCTGAGATAAAATAAAGAAAAATTCTATTCTAGATATACATAAAATAAAATAAATATTTTCCATTCCAAACAATTTTCAAAATGTACTATAGTATTATACAATTTTATTAATATAACAAATTCTTATAGTAATCATCTGAGACTTGTTGTCAACAAACAGAGCATCTACTTTCTTCACATGCATCTTTCTGAAAATCTCATAAAAATTGAGATCTCCGCCCAATTCTCCAGCCTAGAATATGTTTTTATTAAGTCATAAAAAAACAAATGGCTAAAAAATTTAACAAAATAAATAAAACCATGCAGAGATTTGATTTATTGGATAATTAGGACAATGACAAAATATATAAATATTTAAAATTTTAAAATTGTACCAAATCTTATATGTGCTCAATGTTCGAATTTGATCCTCCTGTGTGTCGACAGATTCCTAAACCTAGTCAAGCTACCTCTCTTCGTCAATTTTTGCTCGCAATATCTGATTTTTTCTTCACATGCGGCTCCTCCCAATACTTAAGCCACTCGGGCTAGTCATCCTCGAATATAAAATCATTCCTTTTTTTATATTCTTTAATTTATGGACAAAATTCGAATACCATTGAGCATCTTTGCTCTCCCATAATTAACTTTATATTTCCATCAAATTTGAGTGCCCATGTGCACTAATTCTATATATAGAAAAATCACAAACGAATTTATATTAACAACAAGAACATAATTATTTACTGCTTGAATAATAACCAACATAATAGTTAAGTAATTATATAATTAATTTTCAATGCATTTGTTTTGTTATTTTTACCTGAAAGTCATTAAAATAAGACTATTTTGTCAATTCGGAAAATTTCTTCCTGGAGAATGCTTTAAAATCAGCCATTTTCTTGAAAGGCATTGTAATTATAGTCAAATGCTTGTGAGATGGAATGAAACTATACAATCAAATAAATAAAATTGAAAACAAGCAAATCATATCAATATAAAAAAACCTGTAACACCAAAATTTTTTTTCAAGTTATATTCACATATTTCTTTTACCTACAATCCACAATCTCAATTGCTAACTTTACACTGACAGCAGAGGAAGACACGACATTTGATGATTTCGTTGGTTTTGTAAATGGGAGAATTATTGGTGTAAAATGTGGTGTAGAAGATAGAGATGAATCAAAAGTGTGTGCAGGAAGCACAATGGGTGGTGGGCTTATATCTGATGAAGGTGATAATAGAGCTCTCAATGATGGTGATGGTGATATAAATATAGATGTTGATTGTGATGTTGAAGTATGGATATGGTGGGTATGAGATGATACTGATTTTGCAACATGATCTAACATACTAGATGAATTTGGTTCATTTCTATGTCCACGTTAACCTCCACCATGACCGAGTCCTTTAGGTGCCATCTACTATACAAAATAAGACATAGAACAAATAATACAGATATGATGAACAATCATGCATTTTAAAATAAAACACACCAATAGATTTCAACAAAATATAGTAGTATTTGATAGTTTAATATTATAATAAAATTATAATAGTTTAATTATCCGCATTATTATCATCCTCCAATAAATCTTCTAATATTTCATCTGATTCCGATAGAAGTTCAAACTCATCTTTAGATAGAAATTGATCATCTTCAATTTTTATTAGGCCATCATTTGAGTCACATACATTTTTTGGTACTTCATCTACATGCACAGGCTCAATATTATTTATGTCATCTTCCTTGAATGTCGGTGCAATATGTAAGTCTGTACTTCTTTGTTGAGATGTTGGTTCTTCAAAATTTGATCGAGCTTTGATTTTGCAAATCACCCACCAATTACTGCTATCACAAGATAAACTTGGATATGTACAATAATATACTTGAGCAGCTTGAACTGCCATAATAAATGGCTCATATCAATTATATCTACATTTATGGTTCAAAACAACTAGCTTATAATCTGAATAAATCTTAATGCCCACATTTCATGTAGGATCAAACCACTCACACTTTAATAATACAATCATATTATTTTCGAGTCAATGATACTCCAACTCAATAACTTCTTTGAGTTGATCATAATAATTAATCTCATCTACATGATAACCTGAGCCTTTAATGCATACACCACTATTCATTGTTGTTTTAGAAGAACCATGCCCGATTGTGTGAAATTCATATCCATTGACAAAATACTTAGGATAGGTTGTCACATATCTTAACGGGCCATTACATAGATTCCGAATGAAAATATTTGAATCTCCATTTGAAGGATCAATTTCCTATGACATAAATTAAAAAAAATGATATTAACAAATAAAAGATATTAATTAATTAAATAATTCAAAAATTTAAAACTTAATAATTCTCACATAATTTTTGAACCAATTCGTAAATTTAGTTTCTAGCATATAATCGACATCATTGCTAGAAATTACTAGTTACCTATATTTTAACTACTCAACATAAATACTGCACAAATATAAAAAGAGAAAAAAAAGTATATTAAATTTTAATAATTCATTTAAAAGATAAAATTAAAATATGATTAAACCTACAACCATTTTGGGTATACATACTCAATATATGGTGCAATCTCTTCACAATATAGTAAAACTTATCTCTGGGTTGTTTTGTACTCTTCATCTATCATACAACTTTTCATTAGTCTTCCAAATGCTCTTCTAGGGTTCTTGAAGATGGATAGTTTGTCCACAGAATCATCTTTTACCATCACATGACCTTCTTCATTCCGAGGTATATTTCTATTCTTTGTATTGACATGATCCTCAAAATAATAAGAGCAAAATGATGATGTTTCTTCTATTAAATATGCATTGTAAATTGAACCTTCAACTTTTGCCTTGTTTCTAACATTCATTTTCAACTAACAAAGATACCTACAACCACAATATTAGGTTTCAATAATATTAAATTAGGATATTACTTTATGTATGAAATAATAAAACACATCAAATTATATGTATTTACCTCTCAAAAGGATACATCCACCTGTATTGCACTGGCCCATACTATTCTTGCTTCATATGCCAAATTGGCCGGTAAATACTCTATTGAGTCAAAAAAAACTAAGTGGGAATATCCATTAAAGCTTACAAATAATAAGGGGAGTGTAATTTTCCAGCCTCACCATGTCGTCTAATTTGATTGTGGTTGCAGATAGCTATTTGAAAAATAAACTATGTTCTGTAAGGACCTTCCAAATATTTAGGGGAAGTAATTCATGGAATACAATTAGTATTAATCTCTGTATAAATATATGATAGTCATGACTTTTTATTTCAAAGAACTCAAGATTACTCATATCTACGCATCTACTATATTTGACACATATCCATCAAGGAATTTCAATTTTTAACCCATTCACATAATATCTATATTGCCTTCTAATCAAGTGTGTAGAAAGCTTTAGAAACTTTTCCTATTGCCTGATTCAGTTTCAATTCAATACGCCGATAGTAATCATTCAGCTCATGTCTTGAATTTAAAGTATTTTTTGTTTTTCTGTTTACATTAAAGATAGTGTTGAAAACATTGAAAACCACTTTTTTTCAATATACATTACATCTAAGTTATGATGAATTAAATTGGACTTCCAAAAGGGAAAATCCCAAAATATACTACGTTTCCTCCAAGCAAATATTTTGCCTATTGGTCCATTACTTCTAGTAGCATCCTTTTCAGTTACCTACCTCAAACCCAAACTTTGAATCTCTATCATAATATCATCTCTTGAATGAACTGCTGTGCAACAATCATCACAGTTTTATTTTTTCAAAATGCCGTTTTATTTCTTCGAAATGGGTGATTCGTAGGTAGAAACTTATGATGGTTATCAAACCATGACTATTTACCACTAAATTTGAGGGTAAATGCATCAAATTTGTCATGTAATATAGGCATGTGAATCATCCTATAGTACTCCAGCTAGACAATATTGAATAATCAGAAAAGTCACATACCATCCACATAAGGGCCACCAGCATAATAAAAATTTTCTTCTTTGAGATATCATATGTATTCACACCAACATCCCACAAATGATTTAACTCTGCAATAAGAGGCCGTAAGAAAACATCCAGCATGTCTTTCAGATTTTTTGGCCCTAGAACCAAGATTGACAAAAACATATATTGCTCCTTCATACACAACCACGGAGGCAAGTTATAAGGTGTCACGATCACTGGTCATGTTGAATACTATTGTCCAGATTGCCTAAATGGCTAAAATCTAGCAGTGTAGAGATCTAATCTCATATTTTGACTTTCAGCTGGAAAATCTTGATGTATATGATTAAAATGCGTCCAAGCAAGTGAATCTGATGGATGATGCATTACCCCTTTTTCCACCTCATGCTCAAAATGCCACCTCATATCATTTGCTATAGAATTTGATGCATATAATCTGTGTAATCGAGGAATTAATAAAAAATAAAATATTTTAAATGCAACTTTCAATTTTTGTCGCGTATGTACAACACGAGATACCTTCTTAAATTGAAGATGATCACAAATCTTACAGCTAATTAAATCACTATCACCACCCCAATATCATACATTCATTGAAACAACAATCAATTTTTTCCACTGGCATACCCATTCCTCGTAGAAACTTCTTAGTGTTGTAAAAGTTGTTTGTGATCATATTATTATCCAGAATAATCTTCTTCATCAGTTCTTTCACGTGATCAAATTATTTCTCAGACATATGCTTTTTTGACTTAATACTCATAAGTAGTCACAAGTGACAATTGCGAATGTATTTACAACAAGGCCACAACTTTTTATCTGCAACATTAAGCATTTCATAAAATTTCTGAGCTTCAGGATTAGGTGGATCATCCATGTAATTTATATTGAAGTCAGCATCGACAGCTTCCGTGATAATTCTATGGTATGTGTTTGATTATTCTTCACCAAAAGCAAATGATTCAGTAACTCATTTTGGTCAATGTTCTGAGCCATTGTACTTTCTCCATGATAAATCCAAACAAAATAATTTGGCACAAAGCCATATTTAGCCAAATGGTATCATAAAGTGTTTGCATCACTAAACGGGATATTCTGACACTTGCGATGATTATATGGACACTTAATTTTTTTCTCCATCCACTCAAAAAATCTTTATTCAAAATTCTATTCATAAACATACTCTACATCCACTAACGATCTAAACTCATTTTGCCCTGTTTTATTTACAAAAATAATGCTCAACCTTTATTTTGATTTAAACATTCTATTACTTCAAAATATGCTAATAATTAAATAAAATTACTTATAGATTAATATTTAAAAATTAAATATTGTGAATATAAAGACAATATGTTTGTAGAATCTACATGAATAGATAAAGCAATTTTTAGCACGCTAAATATTAATAGAGATCATGGTAATACTAGATAAAGGGAGTAAAATATGATAATGCACAAGAAAGGAAAGCAAAAAAGAAAGACATTTAAAGTTTGAAGGAGGAGAGGTGGAGAGAGAGAGAGAGAGAGAAGGTTGAATGGGAGAGAGGGGCAGAGAAATGAAGAGATGGGGAGAGAGAGAGAGAGAAAGGTGAGAGGGAAAGAAAGAGAGAGCGGAACAAAGAGAAAGAGGGAGTGAGAAATGGCGAAAGGGAGAGAGGGAGAGAGAGGAAAAGATAGAGAGGGAGAGAGAGGAAGAGATAGAGAGGGAGAGAGAGAGGTAGATAGAGGGAGAGAGAGAGAGAGAGAGAGAGAGAGAAAACAAGCAAGAAAGGAGAGAGAGAAAAAGAATTACAAGAGAGTGTGACACAGAAAGAAAAAGAGGAAGAGAGTGACAGAAATAATTAGAGAGGGAGAGAGACACAGAAAATATAGTGTTAGAATGAGAAATTACATAAAAGAAAAAAATTTTTTTGTACAAACCTATCAAATATTACATCTTTTGTCATACATAAGTTCATATATGAGCCTGAGGTCCAAGGGATGAGATTATGTAATAGTACAACCCTTATTTGTATTATACCATATTTGAGCCTGACTAACGGACACTCTCATTCTATGTGCTTACAAATTATTGATATTATATCTTTTTACATTTAATTTCAAGTTAATGCAACAAATTAGTATTAGCCCATATATAATTATATGTTAGTATACATATAGTAAATGTAGTTATAAATAGTTACATATAGTTAAACATATAGTTATATATAGTTATATGCATACTTGTTGTTATAAGTAGATATACATAAATGTATACAATGTTACAAACATAATATTTACATATATGTATACATAATTAAAAATAATGTATACAAAGTAGTTATAAAAAATTATATAGATTTACATATATGTATACATATATGTATACATAATTAAAAATAAAGTTATATTTGTATATATAGAGTTATTTATCGTTATACAAATATTTATATATAGTTATACACATATAGTTAAACATTATGTTGTATGTTTTTATACATATAATTATAAATATAATTACATGTGGTTATACATATAGTTATAGCTATAGTTAAATTTATATTTATACATGTATGTACATATATATTTTTTCATATAATTTCATATATTTATACATATAGTTATGTATAGGTATGGATATACTAAAATACATTTTTTATACTAATATATAAACATGTATATTAAATATATGTTTTTAATTATATATTTACTAAGTTATAAACAAATATATAGATTTACATATATGTATACATATATGTATAGATAGTTAAAATTATAGTAATATTTAATTATATAAAGTTTTATTTAGTTTTACAAATATTTATATAGAGTTATTCACATAAAAGTAAACATTATGTAGTATGTTGTAATACATGTAATTATAAATATAGTTACATGTGGTTATACATATAGGTACACATATAGTTATACTTATATTTATACATGTAGGTATTAATATTTATTCATATAATTTTATATATTTTTACATATAGTTATGTATAGGTATAGATATAGTAAAATACATTTTTACATACTAATATATACAAATGTATTTTACATATAAGTTGCAAATTATATATTTAAATATAGTTATGTATAGAGTTTGACAGTTATACATATAATAAGATATAATTATTTATAGTTATATGTTATTATACATATAGTATATATAGCTATAAATATTTTTATATAGTTAAACATATAGTTATATATAGATATATTCATACAAATAGTTATACATAAATATATAAAGTTATAAATAAATATATAATTTACATATATGTATTCATAGTTACAAATATAGTTATATTTAATTATATAGTGTTACATAGTAATACATATATTTATATATAGTTAAACACATGTAGTTAAACATAATGCTGTATGTTATTATACATATAATTATAAATATAATTAATTATGGTTATACATATATTTACACATATAGTTATACTTATATTTATACATGTAGGTATATATATATATTTTTATATAATTTTATATATGTATACATATATTTATCTATAGGTATATATATGGTAAAATACATTTTTAAATATAGTAAATGCGGTCTAGTATATGGTAAAATACCTATTTTTATATAATTTTATATATGGAAAATTAAATATTATATATGTTATTATATAAAAATGTATATTAAATATATGTTGTTAATTATATTTTTAAATATAGTTATGTATAATATTTTATAGTTATACATATAGTCACAAACAATTATTTATATTTATATGTTCTTATACCTTTGGGGTCCAATGGCAAAGCAGAAAAAAAACAAGTTTGACTTACAATAGATTAGAACAAAGTAAATGCAGTCTTGTATTTCAGGCGTGTAATATATAAATATAAATACAATTTGAATCCCCCTAGAAACATATTATGTCATCCACATAACAAAACAAAATTCAAGAAAAATAGGTAATGCTTTAGTCCACATCTAGATATGTCAACAAAGTTTGTCTCATCCTGCTAAAATTGTTTATGACTTGCTGGCAATATAATTGGAAAGCTAATCAAGACCCTCGTAGTGGCCCTCGCCAGAGGTAGCACAGGTGCTCTAAATGTGCCAATGGCATTGGCAAAGAGAGTGAAGTCCTAGCTCATCAGAAATTTTAGCTGCATTCATCGCATTAGGACGAACTTACTTATTGGCGAACACGAGAAAAACTACATCTCGAAGCTTTTCCTCGTTTAGCATCCTATGCAACTCATCTCTGGCTTCATCAACTCGATCTCTGTCATTGCTGTCCACCACAATTGTAGGAATAGTGGTGACAATTTCACCAAGTTTTAACTTATACAGAATGGTTTTCTTACCGCCAGCATCAAGACCTAGCATCAAAATCCTCATCTCCTTATTGGCAAACAACCTACTGAACAGCTTTGTGAACGTAAACCCCATTTCTTCCACTAAATCTCAATCCCTTTGTCATATGGCAGTAGAGAGATCTAATGAGAAAAAGAAATAGAATCAATAGACCTCAAGAGATAGTCACCAGAGAGGGAGGTCAACCTCTTTATGTTATTATACCTAGAGTATATATAATTAAAAAAAAATTATATATAGTTAAACATATAATTATATATAGATATATTCATACAAGTAGTTATAGGTAGTTATATATAAATATATACAAAGTTATAAATAAATATATAGATTTAATTAAATGAATACATCTATGTATACATAGATACAAATATAGATATATTTAATTATATACAGTATTACATAGTTATACAAATATTTATATATAGTTATACACATATAGTTATAAATTTTCATGTAGTTAAAGATATTGTTATATATACTTATACATATAGTAAAATACAAATATATATAGTTATATATTATTATACATATGGCATATTTTGTTAAAAATATAGTTATATAGAATTACCCATATAGTTATAAAATATTATATAGTTAAAAAAATAGTTATATATAGTTATTAATATACTTATAAAAATAGTTTACATATTACAAATATAGTTAAATATAATAATGAAGTGTGTTATATTGTTATACAAATATTTATAAATAGTTACCATATATTATGATAACAACACACTCTCAATTGCCCAATTAAATTACACCACTATAAAGAACGAACTTGTATCAACAATCTTTTCTTTTGGTAAGTTAATATCATATTTAGTGGGAACTAAAGTCATAGTATATACTAATTATTCTATAATCAAATATCTCATAGAAAAGAAAGAAGTCGGGCCTAGATTGATTTGATGAATTTTACTATTACAATAGTTTAACTAGAGATATTAGATAAGAAATGTACATATAATCAAAATTAAAAATAGCTTATCATGACTAGAAAAGAAGATAGTAGAGTATTTGAAAAAGATATTAGATTGATTTTTTTAGTTGAACTAATTATAGCATTGAATGGAAATAAAATTCAATGGTATGTAGTATTGAATGAACTTTATCATTGCATATAGTTCTTTGATCAAAATTTGAGGCTAAGTGTTATAGATGGGAGATTGGTAGTATCTTGCAATAATGTGACTTTTTCCTCCCGCTCTCATGAATTTGTGGAACATGTTAATATTTATGTGCCCAATTAATTTTTTTCTCAAAATTAATGTTGATATTTACATATATATATATATATGCATTAATATATATGTTCATATACACTACCCTACACACACACCCACACATTTATACATCCATATACATTACTATACATTATATATCATCATACACATTTTTGTACTTTTTTTATATATTCACACATGTATCTACATTTTCAAAGTTGTGTGTATACACTTGTATGCATGCATATACTACTATACACCGACACAAACACGCATATATACTTATATACGTAATGTATTTTTAAATTTACACATGAAACTATTTATATATATATATATATGTTTGTGTGTGTGTGTGTAAATATATTTAAAATAAAATATTATATATTGTACACAATTTATAAAATATGGTAAATACTTTATATTTAAAACAAATATTTGTGTGTGTGTGTGTGTGTGTGTGCGTGTGTGTGTGTGCGTGCAGCATATTAATGCGTAAAATGAAATTATGAATTAAATATATGAGCTTCTATTTTATTCAAATAGTTGTTTTTTTTAATATTTATATTAAAATAACTATCATTATACTCATATAAATAAATGAAGTTGGCATATTTGTAAATTATTTTGTTTTTTATAATTATGTTAAAAAAGAAAATATAGTTCATAAATAGATAATATTGTTTTTATTTTTCTATATAATTTTTTTTATTAAAATATTAATGTCTATGATAAATTTCTACCTATTATTTATTATTATTATTAAACTTTTAGAAACTTTAAAATTCAAACAAATATAATGTAGTGCATATTAATGCATGCCTTTAATGTTTTGTAAAAAAATAAATTATTTTTTTAATTATGTTCAAACAAAATAGATTAACATATAAATACATGAGTAAATTTTTCTTCAAGTAATTATTTTTTTTATATTCAAAATATATAAATAACCATATAAATATATGAATTTGTTTTTATAAATAATTATTTTTTATTTTGTTTTTCAAATTTAATACATTACAATGTTTTTTTGTAATTAATAGATACATTTCAAAAATTATTTATTTATAATAAATATAACATATTGCATATTATGAGGTGCAAATTTTATTTTGTAAATAAATTTTATTTTTAAAGTTTTATCTTTGTAAATTAAAACTATTTCACACATATATTTTAGAAATTTTTTATAATATTTATTACACAAACACATTGTTATTTGTTTTGAAATTTATAATATGAATTTTAACAAATGAACATTTTATTAGAAATCAATTTTAGTTAAATGATATTAAGTGAAACAAAAATACAAACCCTAAACATATTAAATCATAATGATTTATACAAACATATAAAAATACAATAATAATATATTTAAGGTTGAAAAAATTAATTTTAAGTTCCTAAAATAAATAGGAAAAAATGATAAAGATTTATACAATATCCAAATAAAACATGTATGAATGAGATGAATGATATGAATGGATATTAAGTTTCAGAAGCATGTAGTTATACATGTTGTATATATAGATATATAAAGTTTTCATGTAATTATATATATTTAGACATATGGCTATGTATAGATATTGATGTAGATAAATACATATATATATATATGGTAAAATGTTGATATACATATTGTTAAATACATTTATATATAGTTATATATATATATATAAGTATATTAAATATATATTAAATATATATAAGTATATATTTGTCTATCTATTTGACTATCTATTTTTCTATCTATTTGTATATCTATCTATCTAAATAAATATGTCTATCTATCAATATTTCAATCTATCTATCTACTTGTCTATATGTTTATCAATTTATATACAGATTGATAGACTTACCTATCTACTTGTTTATCAATTTCCCTAGTAAATAAAATCCATAAATTAGTAACGGATTTGGCGACGGATTTTTCCTATTTAATCAAACCCTTAATTTAGTGATAGATATAGCGATAGAATTTCTCTAGCTAATACAATTTATAATTTAGCGATGGATTTAGTGATGGATTTTCTCTAGCTAATAAAATCTCTAAAATAGCGACAAATTTTCTCTAGCTAATAAAATCCGTATTTTAGCTATGGATATCGCGACAGAATTTCCCTAGCCAATTTTTAGTTATTTAATTTTTTTTAATTTATTATTAGTTTTTATATTTTATTTAATTTTGTTTATTAAATGTAGGTTAATGGTCTATAGATGAGCAATTTTACTTTTTTTTCATTTTGGCACTTTTTTTTCACTTTTTAAGTTTAAAAAGTCAAAAATATAACACTATCATTCTAAGTATATTTTATCTATCTATCAATCTAGGAATGATAGATGAGCAATTTAAAATGTGACAAAAATTAAGAAAACACTATCTTTTATCTATCTATCAATCTAAGCATCTACATATATGTTAATCTATCTATCTCTCTATCTTTCAGTCTATTTATATGTCTATCATTCTATCTATTTATGTCATTTTTGTTCATCACTATCTATCTATCTATCTATCTATTTGTTTATCATTTCTTTTTGTTTATCATTCTGTCTATCATTTCATTTTCTAAGCCTGACAAATAAAAAAAAATTATATAACTATATAACTATCTATCTATCTATTTTTTTATCACTCTATCTATCTATCTATCTATTTCTATATTTGTCTATATATCTAAATTATTTGACTATTTATTCATCAATTTTTCCAATTATCTATCCATCTATTTATCTATTAATTTATCAATCTATGTATCTATCCATCAATTTATCCATCTACTTATTCATTTATCTTTCCATCTAACTATCTATCTACATATCAATTTATCCATCTTTTTATCCATCTATCAATCTATCTATTTATCCATCTTTCTATCCGTCTATCTATCCATTTTACTATCCATCTATCTATCTATCAATCTATCTATCTATATAACTATTTATTTATCTATCAATCTATCTTTCTGTCTATCTATTTGTTATATATTTGTTTATATGCATATATAACTATATCTATCTATCTATCTATTGATCTATCTATCAATATGTCTATCTATTCATCTATCTATATGTCAAACTATCTTTTTAGTGACTATCTATATATCTATCTATCTTTCTGTCTGTCTATCTATCTATCTCTCTATTTGTGTATCTATATATCTATCTATCTTTCTAACTATTTGTCTAACTATGTGTCTATCTATCTATCTATCTATTTGTTTGTATATCTATCTATTTGTCTAACTATCTATTTATTTGTTTGTCTATCTTTCTATCTATTTATCTATCTATTTGCCTATCTATTTGGCTATATATATATATATATATATATATATATATATATCTATGTATCTATCTATTAAATTATCAATCTAATTATTTGTCTATATATATGATATATATATATATATATCTATCTATCATTCAATCTATCTGTCTATCTATCTATCTATCTATCAATTTCTCAATCTATCTATCTATCTATCAATATTTCTATCTATCTATCTATATCAATCAATCAATCAATCTATATATCTATCTATTTATCTATATATCTATCTATCTATATATCTATCTTTCTGTATATCAGTCTATCTTTCTGTCTATCTATCTATCTATCTTTTTTTCTATCTACAAATCTATATATCTATCTATCTATCTATGAATCTCTCTAACTCTCCATCTTTCTATCCCTCTATATTTTTATTTATTTATCCATCTATCTATAAGACTTTCTATCCATTAATTTATCCATTTAACTATTCGCAAATCTTTTCGTCTTTATACCCATCTATATTTCTATTGATTTTTCTATCTATCCATCTATCTATCAGTCTATCTATCTATTTATCAATATGTCTATCTATCAATCAATATATTCTTCTCTCTATCCATTTTTGTAAACATCTATATATCCATCTATCTATCATTCTATTTTTCCATCTATATATCCTTTTATCTATCTATCCATATATCTATTAGTCTATCTATCCAACAATTTATCCATCTATCTTTCTTTCTATTTGTCCATCTATCTATCGAACTATATTTTCATATATCTTTCCATCTATCTATCTATCTTTATGACTTTTTAACTGTGTTTCTATCTATCTATATATTTGTATGTCTATCTATTTATTTACCCATCATTCTATATGTCTTTCTATCTATCTCTCTATCAGTCTATCTATATGACTATCTATATATGCATATCTATTAGTCCATCTCCCTATATTTCTATCTATTTGGCTATCTTTCTGTCTATCTATCTAACTATCTATCAGTGTATATATCTATTTATATATTAATCATTCTATCTATCTGTTTGTCTATATATATATATATTTATCTATCTGTCTGTCTGTCTTTCTATATATCTATCTATATGTCTATCTTTCTGTCTATATATTACTTTGTGCACCTGACTATCTATTGGTATACCTATATATCATTCTATCTATATATCTATCTATCGATGTATCTATCGATCCATCTATTGGATTATCTATTTATCTATCTATCTATTTGTTTGTCTATCTATCTGTCTATTTATCTAACTATCGATCTATCTATCTATATATCAATCTATCGATCAATATGTATGACTGTCTATCTATTTATATATTTATCTATTTATATATTTATCTATTTATATATCATTATGTCTATCTGTCTATTTATCTAGCTGTCTGTATGTTTGCCTATCTATTTGTGTATCTATCTATCTAGTTGTATGTCTACCAATTTATCTATCTGCCTATCAATCTATATCTCTATCTATCTATCTATCTATTTTTTGTATATCTATCTATCTATTTATGTGTCTATCCATCTATTTATATGTTTGTCTATCTGTGTATATGTTTGTCAATCTGTCTGTCTAGCTATATATTTATCTGTCAATCTATGAATCTTTCAATCGAGCTGTCTGCCTATCTTTTGGTCTATCTATTTGTCTATGTGTGTGTCTATGTGTCTATCTATCTATTTATCTATCTGTCTATCTATCAATCTGTCTATCGGTCGATCTATCTGTCTATCTGTCTATCTATTTGTCTAACTATATGTATATCTATGTGCCTCTTTAAATTAAAATCTTTCTATCTAACTATATATCTATCTATTTGTCTTTCAATCTATATATCATTCTATCTATCTATTTATCTATATATCTATTTATCTATTTCTCTGACTATCTATCTATCTCTTTATCTATCTAGCTAAGTAACTTAAAATTTATTTGTCTATCTGTCTATCTATCTATCTATATGTCTGTCTATCTATCTATCTATCTCACATTCTCTCTAATTATCTCTCTATCTATTTGTATATAAATATATCAATCTATATGTTATCTATCGGGTCTATATTATCTATCTATCTATTTGTCTATTTAATTTTCAATATATCTATCTATCTATCTACCAACTGATCTATATATCTGTCTATATATATATCTATCTATCTTTATCCATCTCTCTAACCATATATCTATCCATCTATTTTTCCTTCTATTTATCTACTAATTTATCCAACCTTTTATTCATATATCTATCCGTCTATCTATCCATCTATCTATCAATTTCTCTATCCATATATATATATATATATAATATTATATATTCATTTATCTATCTGTCTTTCTCACAATCTTTCTATCTGTCTTTCTATTTGTTTGTCTATTTGTCTTTATATCTATCTGATGATGTATTTATCTATCTCTCTTTCTGTATATCTATCCATGTCTATATCTATCTATCTATCTATGTCTATATATATGATATATGACTATCTTTCTGTCTCTCTATGAGTCTATCTATCTACTATCTATCTTTGTTGTATATATATATATATATATGTGTATGTGTGTGTGTGTGTGTGTGTGTTTTAATCTGTCTGTCGATCTTTTTGTCTATCTGTTTATCTATTTATCTAATTATATGTTTGTTAATCTATTATATATATGTTGTCTATATCTTTCTATCCATCTATCTATATGTGGTCTATGTCTATTTTTTTGTATGTCTATTTATCTATCTATATTTTTTTTATCTATCTTTCTTTCTATCTGTTTATCTGTCTATTATATAGTCTAGCTATTTGTCTGTCTATCTATCTAGCTTTCTATCTCTCTATCTATCTAACTTCTTACTTACTATCTGTATCTATATACTTCTTACCTACTTATTTTTCTATCTATCTATCTTTGTTTTTCTCTATCTATCTATTGTATATCTTACTACTATGAGATGAAGGAAAAAATTCTAGTCAATGTAAATGCAGGTTTTGTTCTTGACACTCTTATTTTGTGTAGATTATGTTGTCTCAATTCAGATCTATGACTGCATTTATCATCATCAGTGGGTTTAAACTATTGAAATGTTAATAGCCATTACAATTCCTAAACGAACCTACGGGTGTGGTAAAATTCATACCATGCAACCTGTTACCATTTCAACTTCTAGTTCCTATTTTAGCACTTTCTAACTTTTTTATAAAACCATGGACTGATACATGAAGCTGGGAAACTCAGAAGAATATTTTGATGGGTAGTTCACTGAAAATCTTGGAGTATTCATGATTCAGTAATTTCAAAATAGCTCATGATTATCTCGTGTGTGAAATTTCTACAAATGACAATCGGTGTTGCATACACTAGTTTATCTATTATCATTGGCATAGTGTGTGATTCTTTATTGGTTGTAAATTTACTATGTTATACTCCGAGGACAAAGAACATAAGAGGTTGACCATGCCTGAGAGACCTATATGTATGTTTTTAAGCCATAGATTATTATTTTTGTTGTCTGTGATGGTAAGTGATTTGCATGAAAGACATGTGTATCTGTCATGTGAGGCTATGTGATTATATATAAGTACATATAATGTTACAGTATATACGTAGTATATACTACAAAATATATGTATGTATATATTGAGTAAATACATACATATAATTGTAGTATAATACGTATATACCAAGTATATATGTACGTATATATCAAGTATATACATAAGTGGGTGCTAATATTTTTGTAGACATTGTATATATTATCATACATACACATCCATTTACACACACACCACATGTTTGATATACATATAATTGATTGGATTGGTCTGGTCATCATGTGCATTGTACTAAGTAGGTCATAAAAGTCATGGGTATTAGATCTACCCCAAAGTTGTGGCAAGAAGATATTCTGGTCCAGGCTAGCCAGGCAGATAGAGGTTGTCTTAATCTTTAGTAATTGTATAGATATGAATTTAACATGTATAA